>PVKV010023971.1:0-32305 GCA_004027835.1 Alouatta palliata
GGCGAAAATAGCCACGCCGGCCAAACCAGCTGTGCTGGCGACCCTTGGGGCTCCTCCCCCTGGGAATATCCTGGTCTGTGGGCTATAAAAATCTGTCTGGGAATGTGGCGTCCACTCACCCTCCACGCTTTCACTGGGAGCTGCAATCCTCAGCTGCTCCTAATTGGCCATCTTCGAGAGTAATAGTTTCTAGCTTAATTCATGTCCCTGAAAAGAACATGGACTCATACTTTTTAATGCTGCATAGTATTCCATGGTGTATCTGTGCCTTGTTTTCTTTATCCAGTATATCATTGATGGGCAATTGGGTTGGTTTCAAATATTTGCTATTGTGAACAGTGCTGCAATAAACATACTAGTGCATGTGTCTTTATAGTAGAATGATTTATAATCCTTTCGGTATATACCCAGTAATGGAATTGCTGAGACAAATGGTAGTTCTGGTTCTAGATCCTTGAGGAATTGCCACATTTTATTTTTTAAGGATGCTAAATATAAGCCCCCAGTCCCTTCTGTGTGGTAGGGTTTCCGCTGAAATATCTACCATTAGCCTGATGGAGTTTCATTTATAAAGTGATCTGCCCCTTCTGTCTAGCTGCCTTTAAAATTTTTTTAAATATATATTTTATTGCATTTTAGGTTTTGGGGTACATGTGAAGAACATGCAAGATTGTTGCATAGGTACATACATGGCATTGTGGATTGCTGCCTTCCTCCCCATCACCTATATCTGACATTTCTCTGCATGTTATTCCCACCCCCTGCTGTCCCTCCACATAGACCCCAGTGTGTGATGCTCTCCTCCCTGTGTCCATGTGTTCTCATTGTTCAACAACCGCCTATGAGTCAGAACATGTGGTATTTGATTTTCTGTTCTTGTATCAGTTTGCTGAGAATGATGGTTTCCAGGTTCATCCATGTCCCTACAAAGGACACAAACTCATTGTTTTATATGGCTGCATAGTATTCCATTGTGTATATGTGCCACATTTTCCCTGTCCAGTCTATCATCAATGGGCATTTGGGTTGGTTCCAAGTCTTAGCTTTTGTAAACAGTGCTGCAATGAACATTCGTGTGCATGTGTCCTTATAATAGAACGATTTATAATCCTTTGGATATATACCCAATAATGGGATTGCTGGGTCAAATAAAATTTCTATTTCTAGGTCCTTGAGGAATCACCACACTGTCTTCCACAATGGTTGAACTAATTTACACTCCCATCAATAGTGTAAAAGTGTTCCTGTTTCTCCACATCCTCTCCAGCATCTGTTGTCTCCAGATTTTTTAATGATTGCCCTTCTAACTGGCGTGAGATGGTATCTCAATGTGGTTGTGATTTGCATTTTTCTAATGACCAGTGATGATGAACATATTTTCATATGTTTGTTGCCCTCATATATGTCTTCTTTTGTAAAAAGTGTCTGTTCATATCCTTTGCTAACTTTTGAATGGGCTTGTTTTTTCCTTTTAAATCTGCTTTAGTTCTTTGTAGATTCTGGATATTAGCCCTTTGTCAGATGGGTAGATTGCAAAAAATTTTTTCCCATTCTGTTGGTTTCTGATTCACTCTAATGATTGTTTTGCTGTGCAGAAGCTCTGGAGTTTAATTCGATCCCATTTGTCTATTTTGGCTTTTGTTGCCAATGATTTTGGTGTTTTAGTCATAAAGTCCTTGCCTATGCCAATGTCCTGAATGGTTTTGCCTAGGTTTTCTTCTAGGGTTTTTATGGTAGTAGGTCTTATATTTAAGTCTTTAATTTATATGGAGTTAATTTTAGTGTAAGGTGTCAGGAAGGGGTCTAGTTTCTGCTTTCTACACATGGCTAGCCAGTTTTCCCAACACTATTTATTAAACAGGGAATCCTTTCCCTATTGCTTGTTTTTGTCAGGTTTGTCAAAGATCAGATGGTTGCAGATGTGTGGCATTGCCTCTGAGGTCTCTATTCTGTTCCATTGGTGTATATCTCTGTTTTGGTACCAGTACCATGCTGTTTTGATTACTGTAGCCTTTTAGTATACTTTGAAGTCAGGTAGTGTGATGCCTCCAGCTTTGTTCTTTTTGCTTAGAATTGATTTGGCTACATGGGCTCTCTTTTGGTTCCATATGAAGTTTAGAGTGTTTTTTTCCAGTTCTGTGAAGGTGGTCATTGGTAGCTTAATGGGGATAGCATTGAATCTATAAATTACTTTGGGCAGTATGGCCATTTTCATGATATTGATTCTTCCTAACCATGAGCATGGAATGTTTCTCCATCTGTTTGTGTCCTCTCTTATTTCGTTGAGCAGTGGTTTGTAGTTTTCCTTGAAGAGGTCCTTTACATCCTTTGTTAGTTGTATTCCTAAGTATTTTATTCTCTTTGTAGCAATCATGAATGGCAGTTTGTCCTTGATTTGGCTCTCTTTAAGTTTGTTATTGCTGTATAGGGATGCTTGTGATTTCTGCAGATTGATTTTGTATCCTGAGACTTTGCTTAAGTTGCTTATCTGCTTCAGGAGATTTTGGGCTGAGACGATGGGGTCTTCTAAATGCAGTCATGTCATCTGCAAATAGAGGCAATTTGACTTCCTCCTTTCCTACTTGAATACACTTTATTTCTTTTTCTTGCCTGATTGCTCTGGCTAGAACTTCCAATACTATATTGAATAGGAGTGGTGAGAGAGGGCATCCTTGTCTAGTGCCAGATTTCAAAGGAAATGCTTCCAGTTTTTGCCCATTCAGTATGATATTGGCTGTTGGTTTGTCATAAATAGCTTTTATTATTTTGAGATGCGTTCTGTCAATACCTAGTTTATTGAGAGTTTTTAGCATAAAGGGCTGTTGAATTTTGTCAAAGGCCTTCTCTGCAACTATTGAGATAATCATGTGGTTTTTGTCTTTGTTTCTGTTTATGTGGTGAATTATGTTTATAGGCTTGCGTATGTTGAACCAGCCTTGCATCCCTGTGATGAAGCCTACTGGATCGTGATGGACAAGCTTTTTGATGTCCTGTTGCAATCAGTTTGCCAGTATTTTATTAAAGATTTTTGCACCTATGTTTATCATGGCTATTGGTCTGAACTTTTCTTGTTGAGTCTGCTGGATTTTGGTATCAGCATGATGTTGGTCTCATAAAATGATTTGGGAAGGATTTGCTCTTTTTGGATTGTTTGGAATAGTTTCAGAAGGAGTGGTACCATCTTCTCTTTGTATGTCTGGTAGAATTTGGCTGTGAACTCATCTGGACCTGGGCTTCTTTTGGTGGTTATGCTATCAATTACTGCTTCAACTTCAGCCCTTGTTATTGGTCTATTCAGGATTTCGACTTCTTCCTGGTTTAGGCTTGGGAGGATGAAAGTTTTCAGGAATTTATCCATTTTTTGCTGCTTTACTTGTTTATGTACATAGTGTTGTTTGTAGTAATCTTTGATGGTGGTTTGTATTTCTGTGGAATCTGTGGTGATATCCTCTTTATCATTTTTTATTGTATTCATTTGATTATTCTCTATTTTCTTTTTTATTAATCTGGCTAGAGGTCTATTTTGTTGATCTCTTCACAAAACCAGATCCTGGATTTATTAATTTTTTGAAGGGTTTTTTGTGTCTCTATCTCCTTCAGTTCTGCTCTCATCTTAGTTATTTCTTGTCTTCTGCTAGATTTTGAGTTTTTTTTTTTTATCTTGCTCCTCTAGCTTTTTCAACTTTGACAATAGGGTGTCGATTTTAGATATTTCCTTGCTTCTCATGTAAACATTTTTTAAATTTTATTTTGACCTTGGAGAATCTGATGACCATGTGTCTTTAAGTTGGTTGTCTTATATAATATCTCATAGGGGTTTTCTGCATTTCCTGAGTTTCAATGTTGGCCTCTCCAGAGAGCTAGAGGAAATTTTTATGGATAATATCCAAAGGCATATTTTCTAAGTTGCTTTCTTTCTTTCTCTTTCAGGGACATTAATTAATGGTAGATTTGGTCTCCTTATATAATCCCATATTCCACATGAGGTTTATTATTTATTGTTTTTTCTTAATTTCTATTTGAGTTACTTTGGAGTACATGTTTTTGAGCCTTGACATTCTTTCCTCAGGCTGGTCTATTCTGCTGTTTTTGTTTTACAACCTGTGATTGTATCAAAATTCTTGACATGACTTTTTCAACTCTATCACATCAGTTTGATTCTTTCTTAAATGGCCATTTCATCTTTCAGCTCTTGTATAGTTTTATTGTATTCCCTATATTTCATGTGTTGCGTTTTAGCTTTCTCCTGAATCCTGATGATTTTCATTCCTATCAGTATTCTGAATTCTAAATCTGTCATTTCAGCCAGTTCACCCTGGTTAAGAATCTTTGCTTATGAAGTAGTGTGGTCATGTTTTTTTGAGTTGCCAGAGATCTTTCACTGTTTTTTTCTCATCTGTGTGGGCTGATGTTCCTTCAGTCTTTGAAGTTGCTGTCCTTCGGATGGGGTTTCTTGCTTTTATCTTGATGCCCTTGGGGACTTATTTCTGGTATAAGTTGGGCTCATTAAACTGGCTTCATTTCTGGAAGATCTTGCAGAAGAAAAGACTTGGCTCAGCACACTTCATCTATGTGCCCTAACTCTGGGGGGCTGGTACTCTGGCTTTGTTCTCTAGCACCTCAAGATTTGGAACCTGCTGTGCTGGAGGGCCCAAGATGTTCCCAGTCTCCTGCCTATAACAATCTCATGGATATTGCAGATCAGAGTCCTTCTTCAGGTCAGTCGCAGCAGGATCCATGCTTACATGCAGGTACTAGCATCTGCAGCAGCACAGCAGGGTGATGCATGTCATCTGGGGCAGGGCATTGGCAGGAGTGGGGCATTGATATTCCTACCCATGCTTGTACTGATATTGGAGAAGGTGGAGTACTGGTCAGCAAATAAATACCAGCATTGGTGCCTGCATTTGCACTACGGTGGGTGGTGCAACAGGATGCCTGTGTGTCAGTGAGGTGTAGGCGCAGTGGGGCACACTTGTCCTAACAGTGATGGTGCAGACCAGTGCACACACACCCATGTGCTGCCAGGGCAGAAGTGGCGAGGTCTCCCCATTGGCATGTACCAGCAAAGTGGTTGGGGAATGGGCACGGGAGAGTACATGCCAGCGAAGCAGCAGGGTTATGCCATGGTGAAGAGAGGCTACAGGTAGGCTGGTGCACATTGGTGGAACTGGTCTGGTGGAGCTCTTTGATGGGCAAGTGTGATGGTCTGCTGTCAAAGTAGCTGCAATGAGAGCCCACAGAAACCACTCTGGTGCATCTGAAGCTGTACTGCAGGAAAGTGTGGCCATGCTGGGGTTCCTTGAGAGGTCAGCAGACAGAGGGGCTCTCATAGCAGTCTGGCCCCATCCTTCAGGCAAGACCACCCTACTCTGTCCATGTCCACCAGACACCCTTAAGCTAAAGTCCCCTAGAAGAATATGGCAAGCCTTGGGCTATGGATGTTGCTGGCTGTACTCCACTGTAGACATTTCTGCACCAAACCCTCTGTGATCTGTACAGGCTGGAGTCCTTCCTCTTCCACTTCCCTAAGCAGCTCTCCCTCCTCATTCAAGTGTCCATGGCAGTTGTGAAATCTCCTGCTGCTGGAATTCTGCAGGTTTGTGGCTAGAGTGGCCCAGTCCTCACCTGTTCAACTCACCCCTTGTCTAGTAGTCTCTGGGAGTCAGAACAATTCTCAGTGCTCAGAAAAACCAGGGTTCCCTGCTTCCTTACACTTCAGTCCAGGGACTGCATCCTCCCTCCATCCACTCTCAATGCCTTCCCTCTGAAGATTTGCTGAAAATTTGCCAGTCTACCTGAAGTCTGATCTCTCAGTGGGAGATCTTCCTCCTGGGTGTGTCTATTTGGCCATTTGGCTCCTCCTTCTAGGGCTGCTTTAAAATCAGTGTCGGATATTCTGACATCTGTGCCATGTCTGTGTATCTTTTGATTGTCTTTTCTCATTTCTTTGAGATTTTTCTAATTTTTGGTCGAATGAAAGGTTTTAGATTGTGTCAAAGACAGTTTGAACATTGTTATGAGCCTCTGAGTGCCATTTAAATTTTCTATTTTAGCAAGCAGTCAAAGTCAACCAATTTAGGTTTAGAATGCAACTGTTGAACCATTTTGTGGATTGTGATTCAAATGTTAGTTTAGTTTTCAGAGACTCTTCTGTGCTATTGTGGTTAGCTCTGTTTGTGTGCTACCCCGAGGCTAATTTGAAACCTGAGTGGCATTACATACCATAATTCTATTCTCAAACCATTTGCTGTGCTGATTCTGGTCAATACTATGCAAGTGTTGGTTGGAACCTACCGGGACTTTAATTACATATATTTAGAGAACCTCTTTCTCTAGCATTTTCTGCTCTGTAGCTTTGCCCCCATTCGCTAGTTCAAAGGTGCTAGTTTGCTACCTATTTGTTGTTGTTCACTTAGTGCAGGCAGGGATGATTGAGAATATTCTGCTCAAAGTCTCTACAGAGCACAATGGGGAGAAGGAGGGGCATGGTCCCTGCTTACAGTACTGCAGAGTGAGTATGGTCAACAGGGCTGCACTCAACCTGCTTCAGAGCACCTGGTGGGGAGAGTTAGTTCAACTCTTATTTGAAAGGTGGGGATGGTTGACAAAGCATCACTCACAGTCTTCACAGAACCTAGTGGGAAGTGGGAGAGATGGGCATAGTTGCAGAGCTAACATCTGCAGACCTTTCTTCTTCCTGGTCCTTTGACTATAGAGAAAAAAAAGGTTTATGCTTTCCTTGGGCTTTTTTGGTATGTGTCCATTTGTGATTCTAATTCCAGGATGCTCGAGGAGATACCTCAGTCTCTAAAGTCTCTAAATAGTCAGAAGTCTCTAACTTTATTATTTATCTTTTAATGTTTCTCATAATTATTTTATGCATTTTGTTCTTTTTGTAATTAATGGGAGCAATAGAGTAAAATGTGCTTGTTTCATCTTGTCCAGAACCAGGAGCTCTGTGTTTTCTATGCTTCTGCCTATTTTATTTTTCCTTTCGTTGCCTATTTCTATTTCTCTTGACTAACTCCTTTTTCTCTTTAAGGTTTAGTACAGCGGAATCACCATACTGTTGTCCACAGTGATTAAACTAAGTTGTGCTCCCACTAACAGTATATAAGCATTATTTTTTCTCTACGACCTCGCCAGCATCTATTTTTTTTTTTTTTGCTTTTCAATAATAGCCAGTTTTGATTGATGTGAGATGACATCTCATTGTGGTTTTTATTTGCATTTCTCTAATGATCAGTAATGTTGAGCTTTTTTTTTCATATGATTGTTGACTGCATGTATGTCTTCTTTTGAAAGGTATCTGTTCACGTCTTTGCCCACTTTTTTATGAGGTTATTTTTTTCTTGTAAATTTGTTTAAGTTCCTTATATTTGCTAGATATTAGACCTTTGTTGAATGCATAGTTTGCAAAAATTTTCTTTCATTCTGTAGGTTGCCTGTTTATTGATAGTTTCTTCTGCTGTGCAGAAGCTGTTTACACTATTCACAACACTAAAAATATGGAATAAACCTAAATACCTATTAGTGATAGACTAGATTAAGAAAATGTGGTACATATACATAATGAACTACTATGCAGGCATATAAAAAATAGTATCATATCCTCTGCAGGGGCATGAACAGAGATAGAGGGCATTATCCTTAGCAAAGTAACACAGGAACAGAAAACCAAATATTAGCAAAGTAACACAGGAACAGAAAACCAAATATTGTATGTTTTCACTCATAAATGGGAGGTAAGTGATGAGAACACATGGACACATAGAGGGGAACAACACATGCTGAGGTCTGTCAGAGGGCAGAGGGTGGGGGAAAGGAGAGGGTCAGGAAAAATAAATAACTGATGGGTACTAGGCTTAATACCTGAGTGATGAAATAATCTATGCAACAGTCCCCCATGACACAAGTTTACCTATCTAACAAACCTGCACATATACCCCTGAACTTAAAAGTTAAAAAAAGACATTTTAAATAATATAAAAAATTAGGCCAGAGTTTATCTTCTAAATGAAGCCTTCTTGGTACTCAGTTTGCTGTATATGCCCTTTCTTGTCAGTATTATTCCTCCTCTCTAATTGTATTTACTTCATTGTTTATTTCTGTGTCTATTGTTCTAATCATGTGTGTGAATTCTTTTAGGGAACTCAACATTGTAACTTCAGTGTCTAATTTCCTCACATAGGGTAGGAACTTAATAAATGGTTCTTGAATAAATGAATGGGAGGAAAAAACAAGTTATATATTAATTCCTATTTCCTTAAATTAAATGATTGGAAATTTCTTATTTTGTACCTATTGTGTTCCAGAAATCCTTCTTGGCACTGGGAATACAGAGGTGATGGGAGGGAAAATTCCCTGATTTTACAGGGCTTACATTCTTGTAGGAGAGATGAATAATAACAATCAGTAAATGCAAGATCTTTATAACTAATAATAAATGTTTGTAGTAAAGAAAACTGAAAGAGGAGGTTAACATAGATCAAATGTTGTAGAAAAATTTATTGAGGGGACATTTGAATTAAGACAGGAATTCTAAAAGTAAGAACTGAGAAGGTGTTGAGATAAAAGTTCTAGGCAGATGGAATAGTAATTGCTAAGGATCTCATGAAGTAGAGTTACTAGTGTTTGCCACATAGTTCCAGCTACTAGGCACACTGCTGTGTTATAGTAAATTATTAATAACAAAAGGTGTCAACATTGTATTTAAGTCATCTTTCTATCTCTCAAGGCCTCCACTGGAGTGTCTTACATAGAGTAGATGCTCAGATTATAATAAATTTCTAATGAAATTATTTTTACTGATGTAGAAACTCATCATATTAGCTCTTTATTTTTTATTTCAAAAATATTTATATAAATAACATTGTTTCTGAATCTCATGGCTATTATGGATTTATTTCATTGTGTCATAATAATTGATGTACATGTAGGTATGCTTAGGTGCCTCAGAATGTATTATGGTCAGAGATTTGTATTCTATTTATGTTTTCCTATCTAGTGTCTAGGAAAATACTAGCCAGATAAAAGGTGCTCATTGAATATATGCATGATAGACAATACAGATTTATTTTTACTGGGTCTATAGGTTATTATAATTATGGAAAAATAGTCCTTTCTAGGTTGCATATGTTTATAAATCCTCAAAGACATGATTACGCTTTTTGTTATGCATTTATTATGAAGTCTGTGAACAAAATACTTCCAATTTCACGTAAGATACAGACTTTCTTCAGAGCCTATAATACTTTTTGTGAAAATAAAATTGAAGTTATCCCCATGTTACACTTTGATTTTTATTCATATTAAATGTTTGTATTTTTAAACTTATTTTTATAAAAATGCTTCAAATAAGTGAAATATTATCCACAGTTATGTATTTAAAACAAAGAAAAAAGAATATTCTTTGTTACTATTAAAATTTATTTTGAAAATCTTTGTTGCTGAGCAGCAGCTAAAATAAACTCAAGCCTCTTTCATCTTACGGAAGGCTTTTCCATTGTTTATAATCACAAACACAGTACAATATACAGTGGCATTCCATTTTACAGATGCTATTCTTGGAACATTTTTAGTATGGCAGTAAGATTATAGTGAAAATACAGACTTTGAACCTGACAATACCTGTGGTTGAACCTAACTCTAGTTAAGATCTTAGAGTCTGATTAACATGAATATTATCACCATTCACTTACAGGGTAATTGAATGAAAAAATATATGTTAAGTACTTATTTCACTGGCTTGTTTGAGATTGAAACCTGAGAAGACCACTCCGGTAGAGGTAGTCAGCAGCAGACAGACCACACAAAGATGGCTTCTTACTTCCAAGCAAATACAAAATATAGTCCTCATTTTATATTGTATTCCTCCTCCCTCTTTAAACACCAGGATTAGGGAGAGCAAGAACATAGGACCAGTTCTTTTCCGTGAAAATGAAAACTCAGACCACCTTCTTTTGTACCTTTTCATTACTAAGCAAATCGTGGGCAGTGAGTAGTGGTGGTGGTGGTGACGGTGTAAAGATTCTATTTGGAGTCAGATGTGATATTGGAATGTTAAAGTAGATGTAGTTTTATCAAAAGTGACTGGGAAAATCAAGAAATAAAACTCATTTAGGTATAATAATGGATTAAAAATAAAACTATTTCATGGATATACACTGTTATGATTAAGATATGGGTCCCGGAGGCAGAACCATGGCATACGGATTCTCACTTCACCACTTCCCAGATAGGTTACTTTGGACCTTAGTTTTCTTCATCTGTAAAGAGGAAATTGAATTCTTCCTAGAAGTGTTGTGAAGATTTGATAAGGCAATATTTGTGTTTAGAACAGTATTACGTCCACAGTAATTCCTGAACAAATCATGTGTTTATCTGTCATCATTATCATCATCATCTCATGAATTGAGGCTAGTTAATTGTTATATTTTTAGGGTGGTCAGGATTTAAGAATCTGCACTGGACAGCATTAAAGATATTTTAGCTGTCTGTTTGGATTGCTGTAATCCCCAAACTTTCACTTGACTTCTTGTTATACAGAATATCTAAAGTAGCTTCCACTTCTATCATCACTTTCTAGCGTCTCTCTCTAACATACACTCTTTATTAGACATATCACTACCTTTATTTGTGAAGTTTCTTATTAACTGTCTCTATGGCATAGACTATATTTCATGAGGGTAGAGACATTGCTTATCTTATTTATAGCTATAATTCTGCTGTCCACAATAGTAGGTTCTTAATATGTATATTAATATTTGGACTAAGTCACGGTCATGTTTTTTTTTACAGAATCAAGTGCTACTTAATTTATAGACTATATGTACGATCTAGGCATATGTGAATCATTTTGTGTTTTAATTTGTTAAAATGTTGTTAGTAAATTTTATAACATATCCTTTTAAGGCCATATTCTCAGTTTCAGGATTTGGATTTTGGGGATTTTTTTTTTTTTTTAATAACAAATACAGTGTGGAATTAGTATAGCAGACTAAATATTTTGACATTATATTGATATAAAACAACAACTAAATTAAATGACTAACTTGATTTTACAGTTTAATGAAACTATTTAATACCTCTTTTAAAATTTCATTAAATTGTCCAAGTTAATACACTGGCAGGCATTTAATTATGTTAAAGGAGGTCTTGAAGGTGTCACAGTTAAGTTTAAAAGTAGTGTTTCTATTCTGTTTTAAGAGACAAAACTAGAAAACTATTAAATATCTACAGTAGCTTTAACTTATATATTAAATATGGTTGCCAGTTGATAAATACTAGAATTTATTTTTAAATCTGGTGGAAATGTTAGAGTGATCGGAGCTCCAGTGACACAATCGATTAGCGTGCAGTACTTATACGGCAGTACATACAGAAATGTTACAGTGATTAAAAATAAGGACAAAATATCTTTTATGTTTACCTTCATTTTAGCCTTTTACGTGGATTATTTCTTGTGTTAAGTTTGCATCTGGTATCATAATCCTGTCTAAAGAACTTCCTTCAATATCAATCCCAGGTGTTCTAATGAGAGAGACTCCTGGCCAACTATCGTTATTCTAATAATAGAGACACCTGGTCGACCCCAGGCATTCTAAAGGGAGAGATTCCTGCTGACCTCAGGCAATCCAATGATAGAGACACATGGGTGACCCCAAGCAGTCTAATGGGAAAGACTCCTGGTGAGCCAGATGTTGATAAAATTTCAAAACACTTTGCAATGGAATCAGTCATGCTTAGTCAAATTTTTAAATAGTTTGTACCAATTCTGCTATGTCTCATAGTACCTCATGGCACATTTCAATCTAATAATAATAGTAAGAACACCTGTAAGTACTTATATAGTCGTGTACTGCATAACAGAGGAAAGTAGGTGTCCCACAGAACAGTGAACTGGCAACCAACAGAACGGGAAAAAAACTTTTGCAATCTATTCATCTGACAAAGGGCTAATATCCAGAATCTACAAAGAACTAAAACAGATTAACGAGAAAAAAACAAACCCATTCAAAAGTGGGCAAAGGATATAAACAGGCACTTTTCAAAAGAAGACATATATGAAGCCAACAAATCTATGAAAAAATGCTCATCATCACTGGTCATTAGAGAAATGCAAATCAAAACCACATTGAGACACCATCTCACGCCAGTTAGAATGGCAATCATTAAAAAATCTGGAGACAACAGATGCTGGAGAGGATGTGGAGAAATAGGAACACTTTTACACTGTTGGTGGGAGTGTAAATTAGTTCAACCATTGTGGAAGACAGTGTGGCGATTCCTCAAGGACCTAGAAATAGAAATTTTATTTGACCCAGCAATCCCATTACTGGGTATATATCCAAAGGATTATAAATCGTTCTATTATAAAGACACATGCACACGTATATTCATTGCAACACTCTTTACAATAGCAAAGACCTGGAACCAACCCAAATGCCCATCGATGATAGGCTGGACAAAGAAAATGTGGCACATATACACCATGGAATACTATGCAGCCATAAGAAACGTTGAATTTGTGTCCTTTGTAGGGGCATGGATGAATATGGAAATCATCATCATCCACAAACTGACACAAGAACAGAAAATCAAACACTGCATGTTCTCACTCATAGGCGGTTGTTGAACAAGGAGAACACATGGACACAGGGAGGGGAACATCACACACTGGTGTCTGTTAGCAGGGACTGGGGGGGGACAGCATGGAGTAGGGAGGTTAGGGAGGGATAACATGGAGAGAAATGCCAGTTACAGTTGACAAGAAGATGGAGGCAGCAAACCACATTGCCGTGTATGTACCTCTGCAACAATCCTGCATGTTCTGCACATGTACCCCAGAACCTAAAATGCAATTATATATATATATTTGCATATATATATATAATTACATATATATATATATGTAATAGAATAATTGAGTAAATGAAAAAAAAAAAAAAAGAACTCGCCCCCACCCCAAAAAAAATCCAAGGGTTTTTTCTTTTTTTTCTGCAGATACTATGGGGTTTTGAGTTTTTAAATTACAAAATTCTTAAGCTGCCTGTTTTAGCTAGCTGGGACATAGCACACTAGTTAAAGTGCTAAGGGATCAATATGGGACAGAACCTATTTTCAGTAACACAAAGGTAATTTACTTCCTGTAGCAGAGTCTAGCACAGGCAATATTACTTCCTTCACAATGGAACATGGGTGCACAGTACAAAAACTGCATGGTAATAAAAAATACACTTTTCAATTTCTGGGCACAAATACAACTTCTAATAGAGTATGTGCACATATTAAAAAATAATAACAGAGTGGCTTGGAGCAAAGTTAGAAGTTGCTGCTCCTGTTTGATGCCAGTAGGTGACATGCCCCCATCCCCCAACCAAGGGCACAAACACTTTGGTTTGGCACACACCTGCTCTCTCTTCCCCGCTAAGACTGGGTCCTGTCTGAGCTTGGAGGTGGAGCCACAGAGACATCCTGCCTCAGGGGAGACCCTGGCCCTCTTTATATTCTAATTTCAAAGATTTGAAATTGAGGACACAGTACTGCTGATTCTCATTATTCAAAGTAGTTATGTTCAGTAAAGTTGTCATGAATGTTAAGTTAGCAAATATTGAACAATTTATCTTATGGGACATGGATGGTTAGGTTTCTGAGTCTCTCATCAAAACATTTTTGTCAACTAATCAATACGTAGTCTTGTTTTATGTGTGTTTCTGTTTAAAGGCACCTTATTTAATATACATTGTTGCTTGATTAACATTGAACACATGACCTACAGCACTGTAACTCATGCCTGGGCAAAACTTACCTAACACACATGCTTCCATAAGCTACATCACAGTCTTGTGCTTGAGAACTCTAGACAAGCACCTTAGCACCCTGCTTGGGAAACATTTTAAGCAGAGAAATCAGTGACAGAAAGCACAAAAATGGGGAAAATGTGGCACTAAATAGACTGAGGAAAGGACACACTTTTTTATGGTATGAAAGCTGAAAACAAGAAACAGAGCATCATCTTGTTGAAGCTCAGCTGAGAAAGTATGGGCAGGTGACTCACAGATTTTCCCACTCTGCATATGTCTGCAAATGACTGCAAAAGCACTGAGAATATTGATTTTGAGGTTAAAAAATAAATTTTAGCAGGTAGGCAAATTGATAAATATGAAATTCCAACATCATAGAAATGGACTATTTGAATTCTATAGGATCATGAATACCCATTGAGAAATGAAGGAAAACCTGAAAATCACTGAGGAAAAGTATAGAATTTGATAGTCACTCTTGACATGCATGATTATACTTAGGAAACAAATATTAAAATAATTTCAGTTATGAAGAACTTGGAAGATACTCCTGCAAAGTCTCCATTCATTTTAGCTTCTTCAGTAACTTTAAGTGGAAGAGAGTCCTAGGAAACCACAAACAAGTTAGGTCAACTCTAATGTGTGAGAAAAAAGATTCGTATGAACAGTAGAATACTGTCAGGGTGGGAAATCCTGAGTTACTTTGGATTTCCACAATGTATTAATTTTAGATAATAATTATCAATGTTAATTTTTTTAAAAGTTAATGTTTCAAAATAAAAGTAAAATAATGTATAAGTGAAAAATAAAATGCAAATAAAAAAGAACAAGTGCTCAGGAAGAAACTGTAGAAACTAATAAAAGCCTAAAGTCATCACTAAATAAAAGGACAAATATCACAATTTCTGGATACAGAAGTTAACAAAAAGAGACTGTTTCTTATGTCAAGAAAGCTTGGCATTCAATGTTAAATGTCATAACCTTTGTTCTTCTTTTTCTTTTTTTGTGCTTGTTTCAATTGGTACAGCATGTCATCTGCAGTAAATAATCAGTTCATTTAACTAAAAATAGAATTCTGGAAATGTTTTCTCTTGAACATGAATCTAAAAACAGCTAGTTATGTAGAAAACTAAAATCAAGGGCTTCAAGATGACTTACCTTTATTGGAATGTACACAATTTCTTGGAATGAAATGGTAATTTAAAAATTATTGATGATAAAAGCAAAACTAATAAATCTGCTTTGAAAAAGAAAGCCCCAAAAATGACTTGGAAAAAGGAATCAACACTATTCGTTTATCTTGACCAAGCCATTTATCTTCATCTAAAAATTGAGGGAGGACATAATAAATGCTAATGTTTGCTGAATAATTACAAAGTGTCAGGAACTGTTCCACTTCCTATAATATAGTTTCCTTTATTATTCTCATGTACAGATGAAACATTAGAGATGCAGAGAAGTTTCTTTTCACGTCTTACAATTACTAGGTGGAAGAGTTGGGATGGAAAGTCAGGTAATGCAATTCCAGAGCCCATGCATTTGATGCCACCTCCATATGATGTGAAGTGCTGTTTCCATGACTAGAAGAAAAATGAACAGAAAAGTACTTTTATGATAATAAAGCACCACATAAAAATTAGAAAACATGATGTTCAATTTGAGGTGACTATGGTCATATTCAGAATCCCATAAGGACATTTAATTAAAGGGACCTAATCTAGTATACATATCACATTCCAATTGAGATCTGAAAGATAAATATTGACTAGCAAGGTGAGGTGTGTGTGTTTGTGCATGTGTGTGTATGTGTTATTCCTGACAAAGGAGTATTTAAAAGCAAACCACTTGAGAAAATTCCGTGGGGTGGGAAGGAACTGAAAGGAAGCCAGGATGACTAAATTTTGTATGTAAGTCACTGTTGTTAGGGACAGTGGTAGATTCAAAGAGACAAAGAGAATCTAAATTATAAACATGTTTATTTACTCACACATTGATATATTTGATTTAATAAAACATTAATACACAGTGTAGGAATATCTTTGTCATTAAACACAATTTTAAAAACATTCTTTTAGTTTATTAATATGTTCACAGCAAAACTGGGAAGAAGGTATAGAGATTTCTCATATACCCCTAGCCCCAACACATTCATGCACTCTAATATGAACCTTCTCCACCAGAGTGGTACATTTGTTATAATTGATGAACATCATAATCACACAAGGTCTGTAGTTTACATTAGGGTTCACTCTTGGTGGTGTACATTCTATGAGTTCAGACAAATGTATCATGACATGTATTCATCATTGTAGTATCAACGGAGTAGTTCCACTACTCTAAAGACCTGTGCTCTGCCTATTCATCTCCCTCCCACCTCTCACCTCCTTCCTCCTACTCTCCCTACTCCTGGCCAAATCCTAGCAACCACTGATCCATCACTGCCTTCATAGTTTTTCATTTCCAGAATGTTATATAGCTGGAATCATATTGTATGTTGCCTTTTTAGATTGGATTTTGTTCAGTTGCTAATACATTTAACATTCTTCTGTGTATTTTCATGGCTTGATGACTCATTTCTTTTTACCACTAATTAATATTCCATTGTCTGAATGTAACATAGTTTATCCACTCATCTTCTGAAAGACATCTGGTTACTGTGACATTTGGCAATTAAGAATAAAGTTGCTATAAGAATCTGTGTGCAAGTTTTTGTGCTAACATGTTTTCAGCTCTTGTGGGTAACTACCAAGGAGCACAATAACTGAGTCATATGGTGTGTGTATGTTTCGTTTTTTTACGAAACTTCCAAACTCAAAGTGGTTGAACACTTTTTGTCTTCCAAGGTAGCAGTGAATGAAAGTTGCTGTTGCTCTCCATCGTTGCCAGCATTATATGTTGTCAGTGTTGCAGATTTTCCAAATTCTAATAGATGTGTACTCGTATATGACTGTTTTAATTTGCATTTCCCTGGCGATATATGAGGTGAAGCATATTTTCATATGCTTATTTGCCATCTGTTTATCTTCTTTGGTGAGGTGTCTATTCAGGTCTTTGGTCCATTTTGATATTGCATTATTTGTTTTTTACTGTTGAGTTTTAAGAGTGTGCTGTACATTTTGAATGATAGCCTTTTTAAAAATGTGTCTTTTGCATTTATATTCATGAGAGATATTTGTCTTTAGTTTTCTTTTCTTGCAATGTCTTTGGTTTGAGCATTGGGTAATTCTAGTTCATAGAATGAGTTAGAACTTAGTCCCTCTTCTTCTGTTTTTTGAAAGACATTATGGAGAATTGGTATACTTTCTTCCTTAAAAGTTTGGTAGAATTTACTAGCAAACACATCTGCACTTGGTGCTCTCTGTTTTGGAAATTATCTATTTAATAGCTATCGGCCTATTTCAATAGTTTATTCTTGAATGAAGTGCCAAAATTCAATTCTTACATTCAATTCTTACAATTCAAGAGTAACAATGCAATTCTTACCATTGTTTCTCTGTTGGTAAGATGTTTTTTTTTCTGTCTTCTTTCAGGACTTTTTGACTTTTGCTTTTCTGAGGTTTACAAATAGTACGCTTAGGTATGGGGGATTTTCTGGCATTTATTTTTCTTGGTGTGCTCCAAGCTTCCTGAATCTCTGGTTTGGTATCTTACATTAATTTGGGGGAAATCCTAAAGCATTATTATTTCAAATATTTTTCTGTTCCTCTCTTTGTTCCCTTCTTATATTCTATTATGCATATGTTATACCTTTTGTAGTTGTTCCACAGTTCTTGAATATTCTGTTATTTTCAGTCTTTTTTCTATTAACTTTTTAGCTCTGGAGGTTTCTATTAATGTTTTCTCAAATTCAGAGATTGTTTCCTCAGTCATGTTCATTCTATTAATACGTTTATCAAAGGGATTTTTATGTTTCTGTTACACTGCTTTTAATCTCTAGCCTTTAAAAAAATTCTTTCTTAGAATGTATAGCTTTATGCTTACATTGCTCATCTGTTCTTGCATACTACCGTATCCATTAGAGCATTTAGCATATTAGTCATAGTTTTAAATTCCCAGTCTGATAATTCCAACATCCCTGCCATGTCTGGTTCTGATGGTTGCTGTGTCTGTTCGATTCGTGTTTTGCTTTCTGTTATGTCATGTTGTGTTTTCTTGATAGCCAGAAATGATGCAGCAGGTAAAATGAACTGCCGTACATAAGCCTTTGGTAATGTTGTAGTAAGATGTGGTGTGAAAAGAAGAGTTCTGTAGTCCTACAATTAGGTCTTGGTCTTTTAGAGAGCTCCTGCCTCTGGGCCATAAACTTCACAAGTGTTTCTTAGTTTTTTCCTCCCTGCTTTGTAGGGACAAGATGTCTAGAGTGGGCTGGAGTTGGGTATTTCCCTTTTTTCCCTTATTCCAGGTTAGTTAGGCTCCAATAACACCCCAGTAGGTTAGGCTCTGATTAACTAGTTTCTCCTGAAAACAAGCCCTGTTTCAAAAAAGCAGGGTACTCTGGTGTATTTTTAAATGATTCCTTTTCCTCTCCCTCTCCCTCTCTGACAGAGCATAAAGGGATTTTCTCTGATATTTTCTGTGACTATCTTGTGGAGCTCCTGGAGGATAATCTCACCAAAGTGTGGGAATCTCCCTGTGGCTGGGTCCCCATGGAGTTTTTAACTCTGAGACTTACTCACACCAACCTTTCAGCATTTGTCAACTTACAACACGTATTTTCCCAGCATTGCATTGAATCTTGTGACTGTTTCCACTCCTGAGTATCTGCTCCCGTAAGCTATGACTCCGTGTGTTCACCTATCTGTCTCTCCAGTCTTGGAGACAGTGGTTGTCCTGTGTCCTCACCTCTCCCACAGATTTAAGAGTTATTAATTTTCAGTCTGTTGGGCTTTTTACTCTTAGGACAGAGGGGTGACTTTCAAGCTCCTTACATGTGGAACCAGAAACCTGAACTCTCCGCTATTGGTTTTTTGGTGTTAGAAGTGTTGGACAAGCTCAGTGACTCTGGGTGTATGAATTTTGTTATTTCTTTATTCCTAAAACAAGTACACAAGACACTCTTCACATTGTAATTGCCAAGAGTTTGGGACTCAAATCCCAACTGAAAAAAAATTGGATGATGCTTGAGTCTCAAAAAACTAGATTTTTCCCTGGATATATACATCTAAAATTGTAGGACTTATTTTTTTCATATTTTGTTTATAAATTTGCACCTGCAATTGAGATAATTATTGGTTATTTTTCTTATAGTATGCTTGTTATGGTATGAAATAAAAGTTACTCTTGTCTCATGAATCAGCCAGGAGGTGTTTTCCCTTTTTGCATTATGTAATTACCTAAGAGCTATATGAGATTGGTGTTTTCCCTTAAAAGTTTGAAGGAATTTACTAGCAAATAATTTTTTTGGGGCTGGAGTTTTCTTTATGGGAAGATATCTAATGAGTTTCTTTGATATAAAACTATTATGATTTTAATTTATTCTTCTGTCAATTTCTATCACTATGTTTATCTTGGAACTTGTTCATCAAAGTATCTTTTAAAATGTCAGTAAGATTTTAAAGTTGTTCGCGTTTTCATTTTTGAAATTGATATTTGTACAACCTATCTTTTTCACATAATCAGTTTTAGTAGGGATTAATTTTTTTTTAAATCAACTTTTAGCTTTATTTCTTTTGTTGGATATTTTGTTTCCATTACATTAATTTTTATATTTTTTAAATCATTTGCTACTTTACTTTGTGTTTAATTTGCTACTTCATTTCTAACTTTTTGAAATCAATGTTTAGATTAACAATTTCCATTGATTCTTTAATTTTTTTCCTTATATGTATTCCAAAAATGACTACATTTTCATTTTTAAAAATATTTTATAATTTTTAATTTTTATATCTTATTTAGTCATGAGGCTAGTGATGTTATTGCATTATATCCAAACATTTTAGGATTTAGAAATAATCTAAATATTGATGTCTAGTTTGATTTCACTGTAATAAACAATAAGACTCTATGATTTTAATCTTTTTAAAATTATGGAGACCTAGTTGTTACCCAACGTGGTCAATTTTGAGAAATACTCATATCCAGTTGAATACAATGAATTGTGTGGTTCTTCAGTTCAATATTCTATATGTTAATTTTATCAAGTTTGTTCATCATAATGCTTAAATACACTATACTGCTGATTTTGCTTATTTTTTGTTGGCTTGCTTTATCAGTTACTAACAGGGGTGTGTTAAAATTTATGATTGTTTTTCTTTTAAATTTGTGTTTGCAGCTATTTTATTTTAATCTTATAAAGTTAGAGCCTCTATTATTAGTTGTGTATATATCAAGAATTTGTCCCCTTGGTGATTGGCACTTTTATTATTGTTGAGTATCCCACTTTATTTATTGCTGCTTCTTGCATTTTACTTTCAGCTTTATGAGTTTTTAGTTATTTTTTGCCTTTTGCCATTAGCGTATGACATTTTAAAATCTGGAATTATTTTAGGTTTAAAAAATTGAATCTGACATTCTTGGTCTTACAAGTTAATTTGAATTTAATATAATTCAATTAATGTCATATTTGGAAGTAAATACACGATCTTATGCTTTGCTCTCTATTGTATTTGTTTACATGTTTTCCTCCTCTTTCTTACATGTTTGGGGATATATTAAATGTCTTCATTATTCCATTTTCATTTTCTATTAGCTTCTTAGTTATAGATTTTTATTATTAATGATTAAACTAAAATTGCAATTTACATTCTACTTTCATTAACGTCTAATACAAATGAGTACTTTAAGCAATTTGTGAACAATGAATGCACTTTGGAATACTTTTATAAACCTTATCTTTTATAAATTTTTTGTACAATTCTGTATATCTTTTTAAGCCACACATGATATTGTGTTAGATTTACTGCAACATTTATTTTATTTATTTTTTCTTATGTTCTTTATTCCTTTATGCCTATATTTTTTCTCTGGAATTATTTCTCTTCTGTGCAAGGAATTATCTTTATTTTTGGCATGGGTCTTTTTGTTTGTTTGTTTTGAGACAGAGTCTCGCTCTGTCACCAGGCTGGAGTGCAGTGGCAATCTCGGCTCACTACAGCCTCCACATCCCAAGTTCTCTCCTGCATCAGCCTCCCGAGTAGCTAAGACTACAGGCGCACGCCACCACATCCAGCTAATTTTTGTATTTTTTCTTTTAGTAGAGACGAGATTTCACCATGTTGGTCAAGATGGCCTCGATATCTTGATTTTATGATCCACCTGCCTCAGCTTCCCAAAGTGCTGGGATTACAGGTGTGAGCCACCATGCCCAGCCTGTGGCTTCTTGATAATTTATTTCACTTTATCTTTGTCATCTGCAATGTTATTTTTTTCTTTTTAAATGATATTTTATTGTTATTTTGCCATAAATGTCACTAATTTTTCTAAATGCACTTTGATATATGTATGAGGTTAAATACTTATATTTTTTATTTTTTTAAATTATACTTTTCAAGTTCTGGGCACATATGCAGGTTGTGCAGGTTTGATTTTGAAAACAATATTTTTGTTGAATGTAGAATTTTAGGATGGCTGCAATTTTTTTTTCTTCCTATACTTTCAAGATATCATCCATTATCTTGTGGCTACCATATCTTCTTTTGAATGTGTGTTGAAATTTATAATGTTGCTCCTTTTAAAATCATGTGTTTTATTCTATGGTTGCCTAAAATATGTTCTATTCTCTTTGAACTTCAGCAGGTTTACTATATTTGTGTATGTGTGGTTTTCTTTATAACATACCTTAAATATGTGGCTTTTGGGAAATTCTCAGCCATTGTAGTCTTAGATATTGTTTCTGCCACATATCCTTTTACTTCTTCTGGAGAGCCATTTTAAACATGTTTAAATTTTAACTATTTTCTCTTTCAGTAATTTGTATGATACTTCCTATTTTCCATCCTTCAATCTATCTATTCTTTAGCCTGAAGATTTCCTACTGATCTTTATTCTACCTGAATCACTATTATCCTATTTAGCAATGTCTCATTTCCCATTAAAATAATGTATTCAGCCTTACTTTCTGTTATTTTAATTTTGTAGGATTTATAGTACTGTTTTTGTGTGTGTGTATAACGCAATATGTGTACATGCATTTCATTTTTTGCTTAGATTCTTTTTTCCTATTTTCTTGAATATGTTATAGTTAATATATACATAATTTGTGAGTCTACTGTATGTTTTATTATTTTTCTTTCCTGTTTTGTAATTTGGTTATGCTTCCTGATGTTCTAAGTAATTTTTTATTGAATGCCAAGTGATGTGATAAAAAATTGTGGAAATTATCTAAAGTTTTAAATGATGTTAATGACTACAGAGCTATGTATTTAGATTTTAAAACACAGTTAATAGAGAAAGATAAGACCTGACTTGGTATTGAACTGATTTTAAGATAAGCTTTAATTTTGAAGAGATTTGGCCATTTTAACTTTGTCATTGTGCCCAAGTTGTAGCTCTTTAGTTTCCAAGTGAAATTCTGAAGGGCTTTCCTCCTTAGAAAACCATAAACTTTGGTTTTGATTGCTAAATTCCTATTAAGCTACCTAATGATCAACTCAACATCTCAAACTCTGTTCTGCTGATGTATCAATGAAGGCTTTGAGGGGAAAACTAGATGTTGAGCTCACCCCTGATTCTTCTTCTTCTGTAGCAGATCTTGCTACCTAAGTTCTTCCTGTCTTGGTAACTCTCCAGTGTTTTCAAGCATATGTTTAAAAACATTTTCAATAGTCCTCTCTAGTTGTTTTCAAAGGGCATGTTATTTGATAGAAACAATTCTCCCACACCTGAAACAGGTAGTGTTTTTATTTTAAAACATAATATCTACATCTATTTATCTACTTCTATGCTATAGCTTATATTTATCGTTCAAGTTTTTTTCTTTCTCAAAGACAAAAAGGAAAATCTAAACACAACTAGAATGATGATACAAATTATGTAAAAAGGAATGAGACCAAAAAGTTTTCAGAACAACAAAAATAGATCAGAAAATGGTTCATTGGTGTTCCAGTTAGTATAGTTGCATAATCAATTAACATAAAATTAATGTCATCAAAATCCTTGTTATTATGCTTGCAAAGTCAGTGGGTCAAGAATTTGGATGCAGCACAGTGGAAACTTTTTGTTTCTGCTCCAAGATGTCTGGATTCTCAGCTGGGACAATAAGCTTAGATTACTTGACAGCTGGGGACTAGAGTCATTAGAAGTATCTTTACTCATGTGTTTGTTGGCTGATTCCAGATGCTAAATGGGATCTCAGTTGTTGAGGCTGTGACTAGAGCCTCATGTGGTCTCTTTTTGAAGATTATATTTCCTCAAGTGACCTCATGATAATCAGACTTATTAAATGGTCATTCAGAGCTCATAAGTCAGTGTGTCTGTAAGGTAAAAATTACATTAGTCTTTTGGACTGTATCAAAAGACATACAGTTGCATATCTGATACAATCAATTGGTTAAAAGCCAGTAACAAACCTACATGTTTTATTGTGGGGAGAAGAGTAGCATAAAATCTCATCTCTCAATATGGGAGAAGTGAAGTCACATTGTAGAAGACTTTGTGAGATGGGAGATATTTTTGTGGCTAGCTTGTGAAGATATGTCACAAGGGCAGAAGCATAACAGATATAACCCAAAATTTTAAAAAGAATTTAATTATCCAAAGCCAATATGAAATATTCACACAAAATCTGAGAGAACTGATTATGAATAAACCAAAACTGAAAGATCTTCTATAAGATACATGCCAGGAAATTGAATCCAAAATGGAGTATCAAGAAGCAATGATGAAAAAATAAATTGTTAAATATATAAGTAAACTTAACACAGAATGTAAAGGTCTATAATAATTATAGTAACTAATCAGAATAAAAATAATGTGGAATGAAAATATTGGATGGCAATAAGTTAAGGGAAAGGCAGTGATCAGAATTAAAATGTTCTCATTATTATTTATGAGGACAGAAGGGCTAATCATTGTGTCTAAGTCAAACATGTTCAAGAAGCAACAGGAAAGCTATATATACAAAATACGACATTGTATGGCACAAAGTCCATGATAATCAGTGCTTATATTAAATCTAGAGAAATTAGTTTTACCAGTTAAAATATAGCAAAAATAAATTACAGAATAAGACTTATTAGTGACATTCTGAATATAAAAGATATAGAAAGATTTATAAAAATGAGACAGAAAAGATAACCACATAAATATTAGCCAAAAGTAAAAGTTTAGTCTTTTTTTTTTTTTTTTAATGACCAAACAAAACCTGGTAAGATGATAATGAAATAATTCACCATGAGGGTAAAAAAGAAAAATCTGAATCTTTATATATTTAATGTTACAGCCTTAAAAGACATTAAAAACAGAAATTGACAAAAGAAAGAAATTAGTTATAGAGGGAATTTTGGCATACTTATTTTGACGGGGGTGTTGGGGGAGGGGGTGATAGATCAAGGTTTTCAATAATGAGCAAGAACAAAAAGAGGTGAAACAAAATAATGGATGAGAATCCTCCAGCAATCATTCCCTCAGGGGAACATCAAATTAAACAAAATTTATGCAAGAAAATACCTACTGTCACAAGAGCTGAAGAAATCAGGTGAGAGATCACAGTACTTGGTTTTAGCATAATACCAAGAAAAGACACCTTGAAGAGGGCAGGAAGGACAATCTTAAGTCATTCATGGCATGTCCTCTCCCAACCCCAGGCAGCAGAGCTTAAGAGATAATCCGTTTGGGGGAGGGAGAAAGAAGTGTATATGCGACTTTACCTTCGAACCCACCACAGTAGAATACAGCACCAGGCAGAAACCCATGGCCCTTGATTTAGGCTGATACTCATGGAGGGAGCATTTAGACTCACTCTGGGACAGAAGGGAATTGGCTGCACCAGTGGAAAGAATCAAGTCCTGACCCATTTCACCATCAACTGACTAAAGTGGTCTCAGGCTCAGAATAAATTTCATTGACAGGTAGGCCATAATAGCAACAGTCCTTGGGTGAGCCCTAGTGCTGTACTAGTCTGGGAGGTCATGGGCTTGGGTGTAAACCAATGCAATATCAGTTGTGGTGGCTACAGAAGTGCAGGCATCACCACTCTCCCAAAACCGGGTAGTGCAGAGAGAAAAAAACCTCCATGGGGGAAGAAGATGGAAGAGTTCAGGGGACTTAGGAATCTAGTGCCAGCCCTGGTATAGTAAAAAATGGCAATGAACAGAACCCCATGTCCCCAGTTCCAGGCTTGTCCTCCCAACAGTGCTTATAGATCCACTTCAAGCCAGTAGGGAATCTTCTGCCAGGTGAAACAAAGTTGACTCTGAGCCAGCTTTACCACTACCTGAATAAAGCTGCCTTGAACCCTGCATAAATATCAACAGCAGCTAGACAGTAGCAATCAGGGGCCTTTGGTGAGCCGTGATGATACATTCAACTTAAAGGCTGTGGTCCAGCCAAGTGTGGTTCCAGCTGAAGTGGCCACAGCAGTGTTTGCATCATCCCTCCTCTGACTCCAGCAGCATAGCACAGAGAATGACTTCTTCCTGGGGGAAAGGGATGGAAGGGAGCTACAGACTTTATGTGGGAACCCAGGGAACTTTCCCTGCTTATCACCAGTCAATCAGGGCTAGGGACCTAGGATTATTCAAGACAGTCACAGTTTACTTGGGATTAGGATGCCCTCTTGTGCTGATACAGCTGTAGTAACCACAGGCTTAGGGAACTCAACAATCAGTCCCTCCTTTAAATTCTTGGAAGTCCCTCTGGACACGTACAAACAAGGTCAGACTGCAAAGAATAAAATAAATATGCAACTCTTGAATACCCTGACATAAACAAACTTCCACAAGCATTAAGAGCATCTGGGTAACTATAGCCTCACCAAATTGACTAAGTAAGGTGCCACTGACCAATACTGAAGAGATGGAGGTGTTTGACTCCTCAGACATTGAAGTCAAGAGGAAGCTCAATTAACTTTTTAAAAAACACAAGCTTCAGAAACGTATCAGAAAAACTTAACAAGGAGATTGAAATAAGTAAGTTTTTTAAATTGGAGCAAAAAAATATAATGGATAAGCCAAAAATTGCATTAGATGGTTTCAAGAGCAGAACTGATTATGCAGAATAATCAGTAGGCTCAAAACAGGCTAATTGAAAATACAAAGTCATAGGAGATAAAAACTTAAAGAAATGAAGAATGCTTATGAGATCTAGGAAATTACATCAAAAGATCAAATTTAAGAGTCATTCACCTTAAAGGAGTAGAGAAAGAGAAAGGGGTAGAAAGCTTATTCAAAAAGATAATAACAGTACACTTTCTAAACTAGAGAAAGTTATAAATATTTAGGTACAGGAAAGTCAAAATCATCAAGCAGATTCAATTCAAAGAAGGCTACTCCAAGGTACATAATAACCTTATTTTGAAAGATCAAGGAGAAGATAGAATTCTAAAAATAGTAAGAGAAAAGAAGCAAATAATGTGTACAGGAGCTTCAATATATCCAGCAGCAGGATTCTTAATGGAAACCTTACAGGCTAGGGGTGAGTGGGATGACATATTCAAAGTGCCAAAAGAACAAGAAATAAACTGGCAATTGAGAATACTGTAGCCAGCAAAACTATCTTTCAAACAAGAACAAGAAATAAAAATGCTCCCACACAAACGTTGAGGAAATTCACTACCACCCCAAAATTGTTTTACATAAAAGGCTAAAGATAGTTTCTCAATCTATCTGGAAAAAAGGGCATTAATATGCAACAAGGAAACATCTGAGGGTATAAAACTCGCTGGTAAAAGCAAATACACTTTACCCTTGAACAGTGTGAAAGTTCAAGGCACCAACATCTTATGCAGTTAAAAATTCACATGTTACTTTTTACTCTCTTAAAGCACAACTACTGTTAGCCTACCACTTACCAGAAGCCTTACCAATAACAAGGAACAATTTAACACATATTTTGTATGTATGATACATTGCATTTATAAAACAAAGTAATCTAGAGAAAATAAAATAATAAAATTCAAAAGGTGAAACATATTTACTGTTCATTAAGTGGAAGTGGATCAGCATTAAGCTTTTCATCTTCATTATCTTCACATTGAGTAGGCTGAGGAGAAAAAGTAAGAGGAAAGGTTTGTCTTGTTGTCTCAGGGTAGCAGAGATGGAAAAAAATTTGTATATAAGTAGACCTGCACTATTGGAGCACTGTTGTTTAAGAAGCAACTATATATAGAGAAATTCAGAATAATAACATAATTGTGGTGTATAAATTACTTATATCTTTAGTATAAAGACTAAAATACAAAAATATTAAAAATAATAACTACATAAATTTGTTAAGATATAGGCAATATAAAAAAACTGTAAATAGATCCAAAAGTCAAAATTTGGGGATGAAGTTAAAATGTAAAATTTGTTATTTTTTTTGTTTTCTTTGCAGTGAAACTTAACTTGTCATCAGTTTAAAGTAACTTGTTATAGCTATAAGTTTTTTTAAGTCTCATGATAATCACAAAGCAAGAACCTATAATAAACATACTAGAAATAAAAAGCAAAGAATTAAAACATACAACCAGAGAAAAATCACTTAACCACAAAGACAGTGAAAAAGGAAGGAAGAAAGAGGATAGTAATAAAACAATTGGAAAACAACTAGCAAAATGATAATTAGTAAACCTTACATATTGGTATCAACATAATTATGTAAAAGTACTATATTTTCCAATTAAGAAGATATAGAGTGACTGAATGGATAAAAAACAAGACCCAACTATATGCTGTCTACAACAACTCTATTTGATTTATAAAGACACACATAGACTGAAAGCAAAGGATGGAAAAAGATATTCAAAGTAAATAATCAAGACACTAGGGCCTGTCAGGTGAGAGTAGGAAGAGGAAGAGCATCAGGATAAATAGCTAATGCCAAGTGGGGCTTAATACCTATTGTGACGGGTTGCTAGGTGCAGCAAACCATCATGGAACACATTTACTTATGTAAACAAATCTGCACACTCTGCACATGTATCCTGGAACTTAAATGTTTTTAAAAAGTGAGCAAGAGTAGCTGTACTTGCATATCAGATAAAGTTTAAGGTTAAATTATAAAAAAAAAAAAAAACAGAAAAAGAAGGTCATAGAGTCAATATAGCAGTAGAATATAATAATTGTATAATAATTGTAAATATATACATACCCAACACTGATCCACTTGAATATGTGAAGCAAATATTAACAGAACTAAAGGGAAAGATGATACACTGGAATACAATAGAAAACTTCAACATCTCATTTTCAGCATTGGACTGATCATTCAGGCAGGCAGTCAAAAAAGAAACATCAAAGTTAAACCACACTCTAGAGCAAATAGACATAACAGACATTTGCAGAACATTCCACCCACCAGCTGCAGACTACACATTCTTCTCAATAGTACATGGAACATTTGTTAGGCCACAAAACAAGTCTTAAAACTTTTTAAGAATTAAAATCACTTCAAGTATCTTTTCTGAACACAGTGCAATAAAACTAGAAATCAATAATAAGAGGAATTTTGGAAACAGTTCAAACACATGAAAATTAACCTGCTTATGAACAAACAATGGGTCAATAAAGAAAAAGGAAATTAAAAAATTTTTTAAGACCAATGAAAATGAAATGTCAGCATACTGATACCTATGAGACATAGCAAAAGCACATTTAAGCTGGAGTTTCTAGCAATAAATTCCTACATCAGAATCTGAAATAAACATCTAAAAATAGCACCACAGGAATTAGAAAAACAATAATGATCTAAACCCAAAATATGTATAATAAAGAAATAATAAAGATCAGAGCAGAAAGGGGTGAAATAGGTACTAAACAAATACAAGTGACCAACAGAAAAGAACTGTTTTTTGGGAAAGAAAATCACCAAACTTTTAGCTAGACTAAAAAAAAAAAAAAGATGAAAAATACATTCTGGTGAGGGTGTGGAGAGAAGGAAACCAAACCCTTATACATTGCTGGTGGAAATGTAAATTAGTGAAGTCATTATGGAACACAATATAAACATTCCTTTAAAAATTAAAAAGATAAACACCATATGATTCAGCAATCTCATTATGGGAATACAAAGAAAGTAAAGCCAGTATGCTAAAGATACATCTGGACACCCATATTTATTACAGCACTATCCACAATAGCCAATATATGGAATCAACCAAAGTGCTCATCTACAAATGAATGGATTTTTTAAAGTGTGATGTATACATATACAATGGAATATTTAGACATGAAAAATAATTGTCATTTCATCAACATAAATGAACATGGAAGACGTTACCTTAAGTGAGATAAGCCAGGCACAGAAAGACAAACAGCGTATCACTCGCTTATGTGAAATCTAAAAAAGATGATGTTATAAAAGTAGAAAGTAAAATGGTGGTTATCAGAGGATGGGGAGGGTTGGAGAAAGAGAAAACCAGGAGAGGTTATTCAATGGGTACAAAGTTACAGTTAGGAAGAATAAGTCTTGGTTTTCTATTACACCGTAGGGTGACTATAGGAAATCACAATTACACCAATTTGATCATCATACTATGTGTAACGCACTGAAATATTACATGGCACCCTAGTAAATATATACAATTAGTATGTATTAATTATATGTAAAAAACTGAAATACTAGGAGTTTAAAACTGAATCAGTTTCAAAATATGTGTTGTTTTAAATAGTATCAGCTATAAGATCAGTTTTCAAAAGAGCTCTGACAGGCCTATGTCATGAAGGAGTATAGCTTTTTAATCTAGCCTATTCAGTCAGAACAGTTTAATTACAGAAGAATCTGGGAATTAAAATGAATGGCTTACTGAGTGTCTAAGCAATGATCATCAAATTAAAGAACTCACGAACTTGATAAATGATCAACAAATGCTTGAGAGAAGAAAAACCAAGACATCTGAAAAATCTGAGACATCTGAATGTCTAAAGTCTATAATATCAAGAGGAGTCTCCAATAAAGCATTTTTAAAGAAATAGCATATCAAGTCTAAGTCCAAGTATTTTAATGACTAACTACAAAAGTATAATATAAGAAGGATATGGCATATGTGAACACAAATATAGAATCATATGAAAAATATTTGAATTACTGAACTATTAAAAAACAGAAAATGTAGCTATTTTGTTTCAATGTTAATTTATGAGTAATAACTCGAGCTTCTAAAAAATGTTGAGTGAAAAATGCTTGCTGCAAAAAGATAAGAGTAATATTACTTGAGAAGTGTTATTAATACATATGTTAGAACAGTGTGCATAAGCCAGACTATCCTGGACAAACCAAGATGTAAGTTCTTGTAAATATTATATTGTTACTGGAAAATTTAAAGCACACAATAACACTATAGAAACATATGGTTCATGTATATTTTTAAAAAGCATAAACATATTTTTGGAGTGAGGAAAATGAGGAAAGAGAATTGAATCTTATCATAATGTGTTTTTATGAATCAAGGCAGCATCCCATGCCATGAAATAAAGTAAGAGCTCCCATGAGCTGAGCAGAGGACACTGGCTTTATAGACAGAGAAGGGCTGAAGAAAGTATAAATGAAGACTGAATCCTGGAAAATAATAATAAAAGCAGATTAGCTGTTTCAAAGTTACTCCTCATATGAAGTTAAAACAGAGGAAATTTTTGGTTAAATGCATGCCTTCTGATTGGTTGCTGTGAAGCTCCTGTGGTTTTTTTTATTTTTTTTTATTTTTTGTTTTCTTATTTCTTTATTTTGTTTGTTTCAAAAACTGGCTTGTTTCAAAGTTCACTTTGATTACATGGCATTTAACCCAGGTGACTCTTCTGGTTTTGCCCAGTCTATTGGTGTTTACTGCAGGAGCTGTCCAAAACAATGACCTCCCATAATTTTTGTTTAGCATATGATAGTCTGAATAATAGTCTCCCAAAGATGTCCACATCCTAACTGTTGAAACTATGAAGATGTGAGGTTACATGGCAATGGACAATTAATACTGTTGATGAAATTAATGTCCCTAATTGGCTGACTTTATGATAGGGTTATTATCCTAGATTATCCAAGTGGGCCCATTGTAATAACAGCGGTCCTTAAAAGTGGAAAAAGGAGTCAGAAAAGGAGGTCGAGGGTTGTGATGTGAGATAGATTCTACCTATCATTGCTGTCTTTGAAGTCAAAGGAAGGAGTTCGTGAACCAAGGATGTGGGTAGAAGGAAGATGAGGGGAGGGGAGGGGAGAAGGTTTCTCTCCTAAGAGCATATTGGCACCTTGATTTTAGTCCAGTAAGGCCCATGCCAGATTTCTGACTTCCAAAAAACCATATTATTTATTAATATATTATGTATATACTATTAATAATATATTATGTACTAAGTCAGTAAGTTTCTTGCAGTTTAATGTGATAGCTGTAAAAAACTAATTACTGCTTTCTTTCATTAAGGCAAAAAATGTAAAACTTGGATAGGAATGAGTATCTGTTCTATTATATATGTGTATATAATGTATACTTTAAAATTAAATGAAAAATGTAGCTACCTACATTTTTTTATACATAGTCTAAATATAATTAGAATTATTTTGGCTTAGTATTTATTTAATGTTGATTTAAAGAAACAGTGGTTTGCAAAATTATATTTGAATATATTTAAACAGACGTGTAAAATTAATGATATGGTTTAGGTCTGTGTTCCTATCCAAATCTCATGTCGAATTGTAACTGCAAATGTGGGAGATGGGGCCTGCCTGGTGGCATTATCTGAGTAAAGGGACTTTTTTAAAACAATTTTTGGATTATCTTTATTATATGCCAACAATAACTAATAACTGAAGTAAATGTAACTTCACTGCACTGTGTACAGGTGAGGAAAATTACTTTAAGATTTTGTTAAACTCAAAGTTTATAAATACATGATCAAATCAGAACAATCCAACAACATTGGAAAGCATTAAGACATCAAGAAGAAAACAGAACCATTCAGTCACAAACCACATATAATTCTAACTAAATAGATAAATAGCTGAGTCTCTGCCGGGTTTTGGTATCAGGATGGTGTTGGTCTCATAAAATGATTTGGGAAGGATTCCCTCTTTTTGGATTGTTTGGAATAGTTTCAGAAGGAATGGTACCAGCTCCTCTTTGTATGTCTGGTAGAATTTGGCTGTGAACCCATCTGGACCTGGGCTTTTTTTGGGTGGTAGGCTCTTAATTGTTGCCTCAACTTCAGACCTTGTTATTGGTCTATTCAGGGTTTCAACGTCTTCCTGGTTTAGGCTTGGGAGGATGCAAGTGTCCAGGAATTTATCCATTTCTTCCAGGTTTACTAGTTGATGTGCATAGAGTTGTTTGTAATAATCTCTGATGATGGTTTGAATTTCTGTGGAATCTGTGGTGATATCCCCTTTATCATTTTTTATTGCATCTATTTGATTATTTTCTCTTTTCTTTTTATTAATCT
>PVKV010023972.1:0-32299 GCA_004027835.1 Alouatta palliata
AAAAAAAAAAAAAAAAAGAAAAAGAAAACAGTAGTTCCTAATGAACAGCAACAAACTGTTACCGTGGCCCAGCTAGTTTGCTGGAAAGAACTGAGATAGTGAGGAAGTGCCCTCCTGGGTCAGGAGGAACCTAAGACTGGACTCAGAACTATTTCTGCCTGAATTTAATTGAATTCGTGTGCTGAGCAATTAATACCCCAGGGCTTAGTGAAAACAATGGAGGGACCAGCAGGTGATTAGCTTAACAGGCTGTGACTGAGGCAGGGAGCTTCACAGAGAGATCAGGCAGAGACAAGCCTCGCTCCAGTGAAAACAGAACTGCTGTCATCCAGGGAGGCTGTGTGTACGCCCAAGGCTGGGCCCACTGGAGAATGCCACCGAAGGCTGCCCACTGTGGGGGAAATAAAGGTTCCTCAAGTGACCCAGCCAAGTGGGAAAGCAAATAAACAAACAACGACAAAAACAGGCCTCGGGGGGCGGGTGGGGAATGAGTATCCGGAGTCACTACGAATATTATCTAAAATGCCCAGTTTTCAACAAAACCTAAGAGGCGTGAAAATAAATAGGAATGCGTGACCCATACGCCAGGAAAAGGGCTGTAACAGAAGCTGCCCATGGGAGGGATCAGATGTCAGACTTCTCAGACACAGACCTCCAACAACCCATTATTAATATGTTCAGAGAACTAAAGAAAACCATGCAGAAGGAAGTAAAGGGAGGTGTGAAGACAGCGAGGTGATAACACAAACAATCAGCAAAGACTCGAATACACACTCTGAACAAAGACAGACGCTGTAAAAGAGAATCCAGTGACAATTCTGGAGCTGAAAAATACAATTGAAATAAAAAAAAGGTTTACGGGGGTCAGTGGTAGTTTAGAGCTGACAGAAGAAGGAATCAGTCAATTTGAAGATAGATTAATAGATTATGCCATCTGAAAAACAGAATATAGAAGGAAGAAAAATGAATAGAACCTCAGAGAAATGTGAGACAACTTTCAGTATACCAACAGTCATCACAGGTCTACTTGAGAAGAAAAGCAGAAATGACAGAACAATGTTTGAACAAATAATGCCTGGAAATTTCCTAAATTTGTGGAAAACATTAACCTATACATCTGAGAAACCCTAGGGCCTTAAAGTGGAATAAGTGTAAAGAGGAGTCTCCATGTGCAGACCCATCATAGTAAATACTGAAAGCCAAAAGCAAAGAAAATGTCCTGAAAGTAGCAGGAGAAAAAAAATGACCCCTCATGGGTAAGGGCACTCCCGCAAGATTAACCACTGAGTTTTCGTCAGAAACAATGAAGGCCAGAAGGCATAGGATGGCCTGTTCAAAGGACTGAACAGCCAGGCACGGTGGCTCACACCTGTCATCCCAGCACTTTGGGAGGTCGAGATCACCTGAGGTCAGCAGTTCGAGACCAGCCTGACCAATATGGTGAAACCCGTTCTCTACTAAAATTACAAAAATTAGCTGGGCGTGGTGGTGGGTGCCTGTAATCCTAGCTACTTAGGAGGCTGAGGCAGGAGAATCGCTTGAACCCCAGACGTAGAGGCTGCAGTGAGCCGAGATCACGCCACTGCACTCCAGCCTGGGCGACTCCAGACAGAGCAAGGCTTTGTCTCAGAAAAAAAAAAAAAAGGACTGAACAAAAACCCAAACAAAGCAGTAAATCAAGATTGTCATACCTAGAAAATGATCTTTCAACATGAAATCCAAATAAAAAGTTCTCAGATAAAAACAAAAAAACAAAAAAACAAGATATTCAGTGGTTGGCAGATCTGATCCCAGATGGAAATCTGAATCCACACCAAAAAAAGGCCACTGGAAGTATAGTAATGAATTGTAAAAGACAGTATCAATGCACATTTCTTCTTTCATTAAGTGATTTGAAAATCAACTGTGTAAAATAATTATGTATGTGATTAAATTCCTGGACCTGTAACAAATACAAATTTATTTGACAATAATAGCACACAGGAGGTATGTGGCAGCAACACTGTGTTAGCAAAGAAGTCACAGCTGATGGTAACTGAGAGCTACAGAAACTAGAGACAGCGGCCAGCGTGGTTCATGCTGTCATCTCAGCATTTGGAGGCTGAGATGATGGATCCCTTGAACCCAGGAGTTCCAAGACCAGCCTGGGAAACACATTGAGAGCTTGTCTATATAAAAAATAGTTTAAAAAGAGACAAACAGAATAATAAGTGGCAAACAAGAGAAGATAATATAAACGAGGTAAATATAACAGAATATAAAGATAACATTTCAACATATAATTGGAGTTAACATAAATCTGAAGTAGATTCTGATATGTTAAGTGTATATGGTAAGCCGTAGAGCAACCACTAAGAAAATAACTTAAAATATGCTGAAAAAACTGTTAAATGGATAAAAAAATTGCACTAGAAAATATTCACTTAATTAAAAAAGAAATCAGGAAAGGAAGAGTAGAGTAGCAGCAGCAACGGAAAGACACGAGACCACGAGGCATACAGGAAACCAAAGGTAAAATGCAGAAATTCAGCTACATTCACAGTAACATTAAGTGTGAATGGATTAAACAATCCAGTAAAAAGGCAGAGATAGATGGGATAAAGAACCAATATCCAATTATGTCTGTCTACAGGGGACACACTTTGGATTCAAAGTTTGTCTGAAAGTAAAAGGATGAAAAATATATGCCATGCAAACAGCCACCATCAGGGAGCTGGAGTACTGACAGTAATTTAAAACAATGGGTATTACTAGGGATAAAGAGTAATATATTATAATGAGAGAAGCCAATTCATCAGGTAAAATAACAACTGTAGACACATGCTCCTAACAACAGAGCCCCAAAATATGTAAACCAAAAGCTGACAGAATCGAGTGGAGAAATAGACATTTCGATGATAACAGTTGAAAAGAGAGTGCACTCTCCTCTAATATACACAGGGACGGCACTCGCCTCTCTGCAGAGGCCCCGCTGGCCAAGAGCTCACCTGGGGTCCCCGGGTTCACCTCCCGTGGGGATGGCTGCTCTCACCCCCTGCCTTGGGTACTCCCGGGCCCAAGCTGTGAGAGCCAGCTGTTGCCTCGATAACTCACTGCCCACTGTGGGGTTTAATTTGCTCCATAACTTTATGCATTTGGCAAAATCAGTTTCATGTGGAAGAAAAGACGGGCTAATTATCCCCTGAGAACGTGGCACCTCCTGACAGCTCAAGGCCGCCCTTGCCGCTGAGAATGCCTGGGGTCCAAGCCTCAGTGCCACAGCAGGCCCTGTGCTGGGTGAGCCAGGGGGTGCACGTCTGTGGGGTGGGATGTCCCGCTGTTGGTGGGTTCTGTGGTGACTGTTCAGTGGGGTGACCGAATGGGGTGATATCTTCCCCACAGCTCCCTCAGAGCCATTGTGGGGGCTGCTCCTCCTGGTACCGCTTTTCGCTGGGTTATGACTGGGTCAGGATCGCAGAATCAAGGGGCTCTCGGCCACAGAGGCCTCATGGCCACGCTGGCCACCAACGGCCACAGACCCCGAGAGACCAGAAGGAAGGAAGAGCCAGGTGAGAAACCGGGTAGAGAGGGAAGATCCCACTCACAGTCTTCAGGAGAGGTCGGCAGCCTCAGGCGGGAACTGGGAGGGTCATCGCGGAGAACGGAGACTGAAGTGCCTGTTAGGGTTAGGAGCCTTCACTCCGCCGTCATCCTGTTGCCCTGAAGGGCCCCCAAGTCACGGCCCACGCTCAGGGATGGGAACGCAGTCCAGGGCTGATGGTTCTCCTCACACTCCCAGCTCTGCTCTGACCCACCTCAAGGAAGCCTTCCTAGGTGTGGAGCTCTTCCCGGGGCTCTGCCCGCCCCTGTCGTGGGTGCGGGGCCTGTGGGAGTTGCCTGAGGGGTTGACCCGCCGAGGGAGGGAGAAACAGCAAGAAGTGAGCTGACAGATTCCCCGGGGTGGGAATAGGAAGGTGTGGGCTGAGAGGGCCTGGCTGGCTAAGGAAGGCTTTCGGGAGGTGACGGGCGAAGAGAGACCACCAGGAAGTGAGAAACTGGGGGAAAGAAAGGAAGGAGGCTGCAGCTGCCTGGGTCTTCAGGGGCCCTGTGGCCAGAGTGGGCGTGGCACGGGGGTCTTGGGCTTCCCTCTGAGGCCTCTCATCACATAGGGGAGGCGGCTCAGGCATTGCAGAGCAGGGTGGGCAGAGGGGCTCGGGGGCGTTGCTGCGGGAGGGGCCTGTGGGAGGGCTGTGGGAAGTGGCAGGTGGGTCACCTAATGTTGGGGAGGCACCGCCTGCCTGGGGTGTTCCCTTTAACCTCTATATAAAAGGGAAAGGTGGGGTCGGGGCCAAGCTGGGTGGGCAAGGTGCACCACCCTGGAAGCCGTCGACCTGCATCTGGGGACCTCACTGCACAGGCCCTGCGGGGGGCACGCGGTGTTTGGAACAGAAGCACCGCCCCCCTCACAGGTAGAACTCCCACTGAGAGCTTCGAAATCCCTCTAGAATTGAAGGGGAAGAAATTTGTCAACACACAGCTTCTTTTGACAAAACAAGACATTTTCTCTAAATGATATTTGCAGCTGAAAGCGAACTGGGTTTTTCAGATCTGTAATCTCATTCAGAAACAGACTTCCATTTGGCCTCATCCTGTGTTTTATGAAATAAAATCAAAATTGCTAACACATTTCCTTATATTTCCGTTTGGGAAGGAGGTATATAAATAACTGGGCTTGGTAGAAGCAGCTTCCAATATAGACACGCAGCTGTGAGCTATTCCCGTCAAGAACGGAAAACCAGGCCCTGGCGTCAGGCCTGGCTTTAGAGATCAGCATGTCTGCTTTTGGGATAAAGCTTAGTGGCTTGGAAGGGGCCCAGGATTATCCAGCAGGGCCTGGGCAGGGGGTCTGTGTGCCACTCCATGTGGAGACCATGCTTCTGTGTCATCTGACTTGGGTATATCTGCCAGCTTGGGAGCCAGAGAGCTGATGGGGAGCTCATTCCTCTACGTGGATGCCTGGTCCGTTTGTGGACCGAGTCTCCCAGGAGGCTGAAGTACAGCTGGGCCACCCAGCAAGGTGCCCCTTCCCTCCATTCTGGGCCCCAGGCTGCTGCCACGCCCCGGCCAGCCGGCTCTCCTCCAGGAGATAAACCTTTCTCATTCTGAGGCTGGCGTCCGTCCATGTCTACCACCTCTGGCCTCTCTGGTGAGGCTCTGTCCAGTCCTGCACAGGCTAGGCTCGCTCAAGCCGCATGGGGACTTGTGGGTGCAGTGGGTGGAGGCCGTCCGAGGCTGCTCGGTACTGGGACCTGGCTGGATCCCTGCACCTGTCCTGACCTCATGGCCCCTGAGTATCAGAGCTGCCCAGGAGCCCCACGTCTGCGTGACAGGTGCCGCCGTGAGCCCCATCTCCCCGCCTCTGCCTCCTTGGACCCCTCTATTCTTCCGGCCTCACAGGTCCTCTGAGTCCTGAGCCTGCCACAGATAGCCCCTACAGGGATGGTCAGCACCTCGGACAGCACCCAACATCCTGGATTCTGGAGCTGGTGCTCACCAGACCTCACTGGGTGCTTCCTGCCGCCCTCCTCTCCTCTGTGGCTCTCAGGGCTGGCGGCTCCTCCCCAGGACCCCGGAGCAGGCAGGTCCTCTCTGCAGGCAGTGGGCCTCCCTCGGAAATCAGCCCTACCCAGCCTCTGCAGTGAGAGTATTCACAGGAGGGCAGGGGAAGGCTTCTCCTCTTGGGTGCCCTGAGGGAGAAGAAGCCCCTGGAGGGGGCAGGGATGGGCCGCCAGGCCTCGGGGTGTCCCTGGCCACACGTGGAGCTGGGGTGTACTGTAGACTCCCCTCTCTAGCATCCCTGACCACCTCCTCCCTGAAGCCTGGGGCTGGTCCCTCCCTCCAGGTAACCCCGGCCTCCCCTGCAGCCCAGGCAGCCCAGCAGAGGCTGAGCTTTCTCAGCGAGCTTGGGTCTTTCAAGTGTGGGTGTGGCTTCGGACGCACCGGACCGCACAAGCGTCCACCTGGGTCCTCAGCTGAGACCTCTGAGTCCACATCCTGTAGGGGAGGTAGCCCAGGCATCGGAGCAGGGTGGGTAGAGGGGCGTCAGGGGCATTGCTGCAGGAGGGGCGCATGGGAGGGGCTGCTTGGGTGCACCTTCCTCACCTGTAAATAAAGAAAATAACGTCCCTTCAATTACAAGGAGTGGATATTAACACAGAGCAGCTGTGGAAACCACGGTATTATCTCTGGGTGAGTCTCGCAAGCACCTTCCCGGACACCTTCCTTTGCTCAGGTCTGGCCCCTGCATGGGAGCAGCACCTGGGCTTTTTCTAGAGACCCCACTGTGTTCCCGTGGGGCTGGTGTGCACCCTGGGAGGCGGTGGGTTCAGTAGGGGCGAGGTGGGAGAGTGACTGGGGCCCCAAAGGTGTGAGGGCTGACTTTTATCCACCCAGGAGACCGAGGTTCCCCTTTTGTCCTGGTGCTCCAGCCATGGGACACAGCAGAGCCAGGCGAGAGGGGACCAGGAGGCCAGAGTGCTCCAGAAAGAGGGGGACTAGGGAGGTCAGCGTGTTCCAGAAGAAGGGAGAACCAGGAGGCCAGAGTGCTCCATAAAGAGGGGGACTGGGGAGGTCAGCGTGTTCCAGAAGAAGGTGAACGGGGAGGTCAGCATGTTCCAGAAAGAAGAGAACCAGGAAACCAGAGTGCTCCAGAAAGAGGGGGACTGGGGAGGTCAGAGTGTTCCCAAAGGAGGGGCCAGTTCAGCTCAACACCCAGAAACGGGTGGCTTGGCTACATGGGCTGGTACCTCAGTGAGCGCAACAGAAAAACCCTAAGAATCTCCACCGCCACACACAGTCAAGTGTATTTGGCTCTCGAGTCCAGCGCTGCTCGTGGCTGGCTCTTTTCCTAACGGCAAGGAACTGGATTCCTTCTCCTAGGGTCCCGCCACCTTCCATAGGTGGTTCCTGGTACGGCCCTGAGGTCACCTTGGTTCCAGACAGAGGGGAACAGAGCCTAGGGGCGGCTTCCCAGGGTCTCCTGGAGACCCGGCTGGGGTACCCAATGCCCATACCCTTTCACCAGAACTCAGTTCTGTGATAATCTTAAACATGGAGGAAGGCTGGAAAACATAGTTTGGCTATGTGCCTAAGCACAAGAGGAAGTGGCTTTGGTGACAGCTGCACGCTCCTGCCACCCACGCTCTTCTGATCATCAGATGATCGAGTGGTGTCTTCACCACTTTTCCCAGATGTGGAACCAACAGGACCCTGTCTTCACCACTACGAGATCCCCCTGGGCCTGGGCAGCCCTTCGTCCAGCTCACAGCCCTCTGGGGATGTCTGTCTCTGACTGTCTAGCTCTTGGTCGCAGGGATACAGAAGACACATAAGAAACAGATTCCATGTGCATGTTCAGTAGTTTCCAAATAGAAGAATAAATCAATGAAGCACACAAACAGGGTGAGAGGAGAGATCTGATAACATCACAGAAGCTCCTGGATCCAGCCATTCCTGAAGCCGCGAAGCCACCCGGCATTGGGTCCACCCTGGACTTGCCCTTCAGCTTAAGCTTGGTTTCAGACACTAGTAACTTCGGCCTATTCCTAATTCTCTTTTTCAGCTTCCTCATGACATTTACACCAGAGACAAAAGCAAATAGACAGGTGGAAAGCCAAACCCCGCAATAAAGTGTCCTGTTGTTGAAGCTCATTCTGAACCGGCAGCTCCTCATACCCAGCTGCATCCTTGGTTTTCTCCCGGATGGTGCTCTGAGGATAAAACCAGGTGACCCGCCCGATGCGCGGAGTTGCAGGGACTCAGGTGACACAGCGGCGGAGCTCCAAGCCCAGATGACGCCCTCATAGCCGAGCTCCTTGGCGTCCGTCCTCCCCACACCCAGCCCGTCCCTTCGGCCACGCGTTGCCCCCAGACCTGGGTTCCGATTTTCAAGTGTTATTTCTGGTCAGTGGTTTGGATCCCTCCCGGGAGGGCCTGGGCTGCTGAGGCAGCGGGAGGTGCCGTCTCCACTCGAGGGTCAGGTCTGGGATACACAGTGCTGCTGCTCCGTCAGACATGGGGTGTGCAGGTGGCGTCACCTTGTGAGGACAGGAGAGACCCCTGCCCAGTGTTTGGTTCAGATGTCAAGCCTGAAGATGCCACCCACACACCAGGAGGGTGAGAACGTCTCATCATTTACACCACTGAGGTTTCCCGGGGAGCCAGAGGCCCTCCGGAGCTGGTCCAGAGGCCAGGGTTTATCGTGGTCGGGGTGGGGCCGGGCTGAGGGTTCCCAGGGATGGCAGGGACTTATGTGCTTTGAATCTTTCACAGGCACTAAAGGGAGGCTCGCCCGGTGTGGGGCCCAGGGAGGAGGGAGAGGGGAGAGGCTTCAAAGCCGTTAGCAGCCAGACCTCAGACAGTGGAGTGAGACCTTCCCGATGCTCCCTTAGCCAGGCAGCTCCCAGTCCCACAAAACCCCTGTATAAATCAGGACCTTTGATTGGGACAGACCAGGGAGGCGCAGGGACCACCTGGCTGGGCTCCCAGGTGATTCTCAGGGGCTGGCCGGCCGTGAGTGTCTCTGCGCACTGGCTCATTCTGCAAACAGCGGCGAGTGCCTCGGTGCAGGGAGAGGCTTGGCTCTGCGCAGTCCGGGCAAGTTCCTGGGGAGCCCAGAGGAGGGAGCATCAGCTCCAGGAATGAGCGTGGGCACAGGACTCAGCTGTCTGCAGTGATGGCTGCAAGGGCTCGGGGAGGCTGTGGACTGGGCCGGGCTGTGGTGGCCGAGGCGTCTGGAGCAGGGCCACGCATGCCCTGTCCTGGAGCTGCTGCTTCCCCACGTGTGACTTGGGAGGCCACCTCCCTCCCCACCTGTGAGGCCGGGACACCAGGCGGGCTCCCAGCTCCTGTGGAGAGGGAGAGAACGTGCTTTGTCCCAGAGCGGGACTGATGGTTTGCAGGTGCAGGGCACCGACTCCCGCCATTTCTGACGGTCTCAACTCCTGTTTCTCCTTCTCCAACATGCCCTGCATATTCTTTTGTTCTGGAGTTTCTCCGGAAAATGCTGGTTTTGCTGATGCAAACTCTCTTTTTTCCTGGTCCCTGGGGTCCCGAGGCTGTTTCGCCTGATGTCATGCATGTCGCTGAAGCTGCTCTGGGGGAAAGTGAGGGGCTGTGATACCACAGCGACCAGGCCAGGACCCTTCAGGACAGGACTGACGGGGCAAACGCCTTGGCCCAGAACCTCGGGGGCAGCAGCGCCCTCAGGCAGGGCGTCCACAGGGCAAGCCACCCAGGTGCATGCCCAGGGCTGCCGGAACAAAGACCCCAACACGGTGGGGCTTAAAGCCACAGAAACGTATTATCCTCCACCCTGGAGGCCAGAAGTCTGAGATGCGGGTGCGGGCAGGGCCATGTGTTCCCTGCGGTTTCCGGGGAAGCTCCTTCCTGCCTCTCCAGGCTCCCGGAGCCCGGCGTCCCCTGGTGTCCTCGGCCTCGGCGGCGTGGCTCTGGCCTCTGGGTCTGTCTGCACATGGCCGTCTTCCCGGGCACCTGCTCCCTCTCTGTGTCCACTTCTCTTCCTATAGGTATATGGACACCAGTCTTAGGACTGAGGGCCTCCCTGCTCCTGTGTGACCTCAGCTAAACTTAATCACTTACATCTGCACAGAAGCTATTTCCAATACAGTCACATTCTGAGGTTCTGGACGAAGATTTTGGAAACCATTCAACCCACTGCATTACCCAGCTGTGGTTATACACTCTTTTTTTTACAGCTGTGGTTACATCTCTTTTTTTAGAGACAGGGTCTCGCTATGTTGCCAGGCCGGAGCTCAGCGGCTCTTCACAGGCATGGTCACCGTGCATTCCAGCTTCCAACTCCTGGGCTCAAACCATCCTCCCCAGTCAGCCCTACGAGTAGCGGGGAGCACAGGTGGGTGTCACTGCGTCCGGCTGTGGTTACAGATGGAGCCCAGGTTTGTAACGGCACAGGTTTGTAATGAGGCACTGATGTCCGACCAGAGGGGCCGGAGAAGGGCAGCGAAAGTGCTGCCGCCGGAGGCCTCAGGTTGCCCACGAGCACCGCTTGCTTCCTTCGTGGCCGGTGGCTTACCTCCGATGTGGGCACTCAGCTCCTTGTCTTCATGTGAGTGAGTGGGCACCAGAGGGACTTGAAAAAAATGGCCACTTGGGCGTGCCTCTTCCGCAGAGATTGGGCTCTTTCTGACTTTTACAAATTGTGGTGAAATACGTGTCACATAAAATTTACCATCTTGACAGCTGGGTGCGGTGGCTCAAGTCTGTAATTCCAGCACTTTGGGAGGCCGAGGCAGGGGGATCATCTGAGGTCGGGAATTCGAGACCAGCCTGACCAAGATGGAGAAACCCTGTCTCTACTTAAAAAAAAAAAAAAAATACAAAATTAGCCGGGCATGGTGGTGCACACCTGTAATCACAGCTACTCGGGAGGCAGAGGCGGGAGAATCGCTTGAACCCGGGAGGCGGAGGTTTCGGTGAACCGAGATTGCGCCACTGCACTCCAGCCTGGGCAACAAGAGCAAAACTCTGTCTTGGAAAAAAAACACGACGACTTACCATCCTGACCATTTTCAGGCCTCCATACAGTCAGCTGGCACCAAGTGCCGGCCCGTCATTGCACGATCACCACCGTCCTCCACGCAAAGAAATTCTCATCGCACAAAACCGAAACTGCACCCGGAAGGGCCCTTGTGTGTCACTGTCAAGCTTGATGAAAGAGAAGTTCTCATTTCTGTGTTTAATTCCCGCTTCCCGTTCACACGGCAGGCAGCCTGTGCTTTGGAATTCCTCCAACCACAGCGTCTGAACAGCAACCTCCCTCCCTGCTCAGCTGGGAAGTGCAGGCCTCTGGAGGTGGAGTCCAGCCCAGGAGGTGGGGGCTGCTGGGCCCCACCCAAGGAGAGGAGGCTGCGCCTGGGCCCATCCCCCATGCATGCCAGCCTCACCCGAGCAGGGGCCTGCGGGACCCTGGGCACAGGCAGGACTCACCTCAGAGCTGCGCCATGGGCAGAGGGGCCGGGCAGCTGACGCCACCTGAGGCCAGTTTCCCAGAATCTTCACTGTTGCAAAGGGAGGCCAAGGTGGAACTCCCTCCTGGACCTGCGAACTCTGAAACTGATGCTTAGTCAAGGTGATTCTCCCAGGAGTCAGCGTGGGTACTGGCAGATGCTGGGCGCACTCTGGCTGCGCAGAGGATCCCCCACAATTTATCCAGTCGGCTTCTTAGAGTTGTCACGTTCTCCAAATATGAAAAACCAGATGCATTTTACCTGTCTTTTTCTTGCAAATACCTGACTGCAAGGTGGAGACTCCTTCCCCTCTCAATATTTCATTCTCATTACAACGTTTCCCCCTGCCTTTGTGTTCAAGCCTACAATGCTAAACACACACATTACAAATATTTATCGACATTTCATAGAGGAGCCCTCAGCCATGACGCAGATGCTGTGGGTTAATTCGGTTCATATCCCTCCAAGTGGTCCACTCACCTGGACGGTGATCTGAGCCGCTAACGTTGCTGTCTCAGGAAACGTGGGTAAAAGGGATGCCTGCAGCCTGCGGTTTGCACGAGTTTGGAAACTAACTTTAAGTGTGGGTGACTGATCGCCCGTGGAAAAGAGAGAATTACTTACATCCTGTAATACTGAGACTTTCCAGTTTATACCGTTCGGAGACTCTGGAGGACGTCACCGCGCACAGAACTGAGACTGGTGTTGGCCTCACGGGTCTTCCTGGGGAGGCGTGTTCAGCAGACCAATTTGTGAAAAGCACGAGGCCCTGGCTTTGAGCAAGGGGAGGATTTAGAGATGGATCAGAATGGACTCACTGTTCTCCCCCAGGCAGTTTTGCCGCTTCAAGTATTTGCCTTGAAATGCCTTTAACCAGACGCTTCCCGAAGATTCCTGCGGGATCGGCCAGCTGCAAGTGTGATCGGGTGAGCCAGGCTGGCTGGGCCACGATGACTTCTTCTCCAGCGGTCCCAGACTCAGACGTGTGGTCCGCGGAAGAGGCACCAGAGTGGGCAGTGGGCCGCGGTGGCCGTTCTGCTTTTGAGGCCAGGGGAAGCGGCTCTGGGGCCCACTGCAGCCACCCAGCTGTGGGAGACAGAAAGGTCTCCTGGGATCCACACCCTCTGTCCTGCTCCCTCGCAGCTGCCCCAAACAGACACGGAGGCTCTTTTACCCCTCCTCGAATCTGGGCTGGGCCTGAGGCTTACTTTGGCCAATAGATTGTAGAGGAAACAGGAATGTGCCGTTGTCTGGGGCCTGGCCTCAAAGGGCCTTGCACGTCTCTGCTTTCTTAGACCCCAGCCGGGCCCGGGAGCTGGCCTGCTGGAGGATGAGAGATGAGAGAGGAGTGCTCGTTTGCTTCAGTCAAGGCCATCCTAGGCCAGCTGACACCCAGCTGACCCCCAAACATGGGAGAGAACCCAGCTAAGCGTGGCAGAACCACCTTGGGACCCACAGCTGACCTCAGACACGTGAGTGGACCCAGCTGAGACCACACCCACCCAGCTGTCCACAAACGTGTGGGCAGTAGTCCCTGTTTATCATTTCAGGCCACTGGCGTGGGCTGCTTGTTACGCAGCAGTGGCTGACGGACACAACCACCCACTGTGAGTGACTGCACAGACAGGAGTCCAGGCCTTGCTCATAGCAAGGTGTTTCTGCAGTTTTCCAGGAAGAGGAAAGGAAGAGAAAGGAGAAGAAAGGGATGCAGAGGGGGAGGTGCAGGGCCGAGCTTCCGGTAAGCCCACTGGCGCTCTCCTCATGGGTGTTCTGTGGCTTCCGAGAGGGCGCAGCGGCTAGGAACTGAGCGAGAACTTTCCTGGTGCCTGAATATTGGCAAGATTCTTCCCTGAGCTGACTGCAGAGGGTGAGAGCCAGAAACAGCCATTTGGAAATTTAATTATATCTCCGGAAGAAATGTATGCTTCTTAGAAAATGATTTTATTCAAAAAGCCCTCAAAAAATAGAACCTACTTTTCCCCTATTTTCTGATTAATTCAAGCCAAATAAAAGGTACTGCTAAACTCTTATTGACACCCTATGGGGAGTTTTCATTTGCAATATCTGTAAACCCTGAAATCTCAATTTGTGTCAAATAAGCTCCTACAGGTGCGGTCCCGGGTTCCAGTGTATGTGTCAGGTTTTGTTCCATTTAAATAAATTTCACACTGTTATCGCCCAGGATCATTCCATCTCCTAATCAAATTGCCGATCAGGCGGGTCCCGGGCCTGATGGGGAGGAGACAGGCGGCGTTCCCAGGGGCAGGGTGCACACCAAGCCTCGGCCTGGCTCCCAGAATGAAATCAAGACGTAAATACGACTGTTTTAGGTGACCAGCCTCGGCAGCCTCGGCCTCCGGGGACAGTGACAGGCTTGCCGGGCTCCAGGTGGCTCGGCCGCTTCTTCTACGTGGCAGATGTTCCTCAGCACTTCCGAAAGCAGTGACCACGGCTGTGTGGGAGGCAGGCAGGCTGTGTGGGAGGCCACCGGCAGTGTCAGACCCTGGAGGATAGCCAAGTCCCAGGGTAGGTGGTGTGAGAGAGTGTGTGCGAGTGTGGACATGTGTGTGTACGTGTGTTATGCTGTATGGGTCTGTGGAGTGTGTGTGTACGTGCGTGTACGTGTGTTATGCTGTATGGGTCTGTGGGGTGTGTGTGTGTACGTGTGTGTACGTGTGTGTACGTGTGTTATGCTGTATGTGTGTGTGTGTGAGTGTGGACGTGTGTGTACGTGTGTTATGCTGTATGGGGGTGTGTGTGTGAGTGTGGACATGTGTGTGTATGTGTGTTATGCTGTATGGGTGTGTGGTGTGTGTGGACATGTGTGTGTACATGTGTTATGCTGTATGGGTGTGTGGTGTGTGTGTGTGGACATGTGTGTGTACGTGTGTTATGCTGTATGGGTGTGTGGTGTGTGTGAGTGGACATGTGTGTACATGTTATTCTGTATGTGAGCATGTAAGCACACGTGTCTGTGTGTGCATCCGCACACGTGTGTGTCTACAGAGCCCCTCCACATCTTGGGCTCTTCATCTGTAAATTCAACTAACTGAATACCAAACAAATTAAAAAATAACAAAACAACAGTTAAAAATCATACAAATAAATTAGAAAACCAGTGCAGGGCAGCAACCGTTCACAGAGCGTTTACCTTGGACTCGGTGTCACAGGGGCCTGGAGGTGATTGACAGCATCCAGGAAGATGTGCCAGGCTTCAAGCAAACGTGGCACCGTTGTAGATACGGGATGTGAGTGCCCGTGGATGTCAGTGTCTGTGGCGGGTTCTGGAACCCGTCCCCACTATACAGAGGGATGACTGTGTGTCTCGTGTGGTGGGAACGTGTGTGCCGGCGTGTCCTCATGGGTGATGTGTGCACTGGTGCGTGTGTGTGGACATGTCATGTTGCATGCATGCCTGTGGAGTGTCCATCATACATGCATGTATGTAAGTGTCGGTGTGATGTGTGTGGATATAAGTGTGTGTGGCTCCTGCCTGGCATGTATGTAAGTGTCGGTGTGTGATGTGTGGCTCCTGCCAGCTCTAGCTCCCGCTGGGAGTCCTCGTTCCTGTCTAGTCTGGTCACGTGCCCGCTCAGGTGGCACTGCTGGCCCTCCCTGACCCTGAGTCTTCTTGTCCTTCTGTCCTTGGCCCCCACCATCATCCTGGCTCTGGCCACTCGGGGCTGCCGGGCCCCACCTGCCAGGGCCTCCTCTTCCCTCAGCCGGATGCTCCTCTGAACCTGCCAAGAACGAGGGTTCTGTGCTGGGGCTGGTCTGGCGCTGGGGAGAAAGAGCTGGGGGTAGGGCGTGGCGGTGGGAGGTGTCCACCCACCTCTGGGGTGCTCCCCTCCCCTCTCTTGTCCTGAGATGCTGCTGACAACAATGTCTCCCTCCCCAAAGGTGCTCGGAGCCCAGAGCATCTGCCGTTCACAGATAGCCTCTGCAGACAGCAGGTGTGCCGAGGACAGGGCCCAGGCATGCCCAGGTTTGCAGCACCAGCGGCAGTGATGGACGAAATCAGAGACTCCTGGGAGGAGGAAGCAGGCAGGGGTTGCTCCAGGAGATCCCATAAAGGAGACGCGGATGTCAGCGGATTCAGGCCCATCTCTGTGAGCACAGAGAGACCCAGGGCCTGACAGAGCCTGATGGATTTCATGGGGACATTCAACTGGACCACAGTGGAATCCACCCTCTGCTGGGGGCCCTCAGGGCAGATGGCGCAGACAGCACCTGGAGACCCGCAGGGTTTTGTCTTCTATAACCACAGGTGCAGCTTCCTTCCCTTCACAGATCAATTTTTTGATAAAATCTGAAAGCTGATGGCCAGGCATGGTGGTGTGCACCTGTGGTCCCAGCTACCCATGAGGCTGAAGTGGGAAGATCACTTGAGCCCAGGAGGTGGAGGCTGCAGGAAGCCATGACTGTGCCACTGCCCTGCAGCCTGGGTGACAGAATGAGATCCTGTCTTTAAAAAACAAACAACAAAAAAAGAAATTGGAAACTGAGGACTACTCCGACGCCTGGGAAAGTGAAGCGTCACGGATTGAAAGCGCCTTCCTCCCCAGCCGGCCCTGAGGTGTGCCGGCCTCTCTAAGCCTTGGGGGTGGGGGCTGCAAGGGGTCTGGGGCCACCCTCAGGTGAGGCTGGGCTGTGGGTGCTGGCGGGAGCCTGAGGGCCCGGGTGACACAGGCTACCCTACATTGCCCGCGTGGGGGTGCCCTGCCCTCCGCTGCAGGGCCGACCCTGCTCCTGAAGCCATGCACTCCACGCTCAAATCCTCAGAACACAAAGCACACAACCGCCTCCCGAGGCCCGCGGTGAGACTTCAGCACCCACGGTGTTTGGCCTCTGTGACCTCCTTGTCTCATGGTAACATCAATATTCAAAGTTGCTTTGGACATAACGAAATCTTTTGACATCTTGTTTTTTTCTGTTATAGGCAGAATTCAGCAGATTTTCATGGGCCCTAAAATTTTCATTTTCTTTCCAATGTGAGAAAAAAAACTAAAATACTTGCTTTGAATCTACAAGGTCACACTCCTCCACATTTTAAAATAAATGAAAACATTTTCACGGGTCCCCAAAGTGTCCTGGCGTCCTGTGCCCAGTGGGGAGTCGGGTCTGGCCTTATGTAGCTGACAGGCAGGGGCTGCTAGCGACCGAGCAGTGCGCACTTGGATAGGTTGGACGGGAAACCGCGGCCACCACGCGGAGAGTGAACACACCACCCCCCGAAGCTTCCCTGTGTCCCTCTGCAGACCCTCTCGCCACATGCGCCCGGCTCCCCGCGCCCTCCCAGGCTCCCACCACCCCGACTGACTGCCGGGTGCAGACCCTCCCTCCTCGTTGCCTCCCTGCTCCCCTCCCAGGCTCCCACCGCCCCGAGTGCCGGGTGCAGGGGCCTTTTCTGAGCTGTATGCAAAAGGTCGTGCGCCTTGCCCTGTTTTAGGTTTTCCGCCCGGCTTCTTTCACTCGGCCTCATCATTCCGAAATTCATCTATGCCGTCTTGTGTATCAGTCGTAACTCCTTTGTTTCTGTCTCTGAGCAGTATTCCACTGCCTGGCTGTGGTAAACATCATTTATGATTTTCCCACTGGGGGATGCTGGGCTGATTCGGGGTTTGGCTGTGGGGGGGGTGGGGAGCCGCTGTGAACATGTGTGTGTCTTCACGCGGACACGTGGTTCACCCTCTCGGTGGATCACTGGCCACAGGACGGCTTGGCTGTGGAAGTGTCCCCCCACTTTTGCAGAAACCACAAAGTCCTCTCCAAAGTGCTGGAGCCACAAGCAGGTATCTGCGTCTCGGTGCCCCCGATGCCCACCAGCCCTCGGTACGGCCAGTGCTGGAGCTTTGGGCGTTCTCAGAGGTGTGCTCTAGAGATTCCTCATAGTTTATTTCTCTGGTGACTAACAATGTCCAGCATCTCTTCATGTGCTTACTGGCCATTTGTATATCTGGTGACGGGGGTGTTCATTTTTTCTTACTATTCTTTTATCAGATTTGTGGTTTACAAATAATTTCTCCCGGGCTGTGGATTGTCTTTTCAATGCTTAACAATGACTTCAGCTGGGCGCAGTGGCTCACGCCTGTAATCCCAGCACTTTGGGAGGCCGAGGTGGGCGGATCACAAGGTCAGGAAATCGAGACCATCCTGGCCAACATGGTGAAACCCCATTTCTACTAAAAATACAAAAAAATTAGCTGGGTATGGTGGTGCGTGCCTGTAGTCCCAGCTACTCAGGAGGCTGAGGCAGGAGAATCGCTTGAACCTGGGAGGTGGAGGCTGCAGTGAGCCGAGATGGCACCACTGCACTCTGGCCTGGGCAACAGAGTGAGACTCTGTCTCAAAAAATAAAAAAAAAGTCTTTACAATTTTTATGTATTTATTGTTTTTTTAGAGACAGGATTTCACTCTGTTGCCCCGGCTGGTCTCAAACTCCTGGGCTCAAGCAATCCTCCTGCCTCGGCCTCCCAAAGTGCTGGTTATTTGTTCCCTCTTTTTTCGTTGTTAATTGGATACAGATTTTAAATTTCACTGATCTTCCCTGAGACCTAGATTTTGGTTTTAGTGATTTTCTCTATTGTTTTTCTTTTTTCTATCTCATCGATGTTCTCTCTAATCTTTATTTTCTCTTTTCTACTGAAGGCTTTTAATTCATATGTTAGTTTTCCGCCAGCCCCCTGCCCTCAAGCTTTCTTAAGGCAAAACCTCGGGCCATGGATTTGAGAACTTTTGTATTTCCTAGTGCGTTTAGGGCTCTGAACTTTTCTCTGAGTAGTGCTTTAGCTGCATCCTACAACTTTTATTTTCATTTTCATTCAGTGAAAAGTACTCTTCGATTCATGGGTTATTTCAAAGTGTGTGTTACTCAGTTTCCAAGTACTTGAGGGTTTTCTGGGCATCTTTCTGTTGTTGATTTCTAATTTAATTTCAGTACGGTCACAGGACATACTTAGAATGATATGAATCCTTTTAAACATATTGGGACTTATTCTACGGCCCAGAATATAGTCCACGTTGGTAACTGTTCCAGGGTTCCTAGAAAGACATGATTCTACACTTGCCGTGGAGTGTTCTAGAAATGTTACTGGGTCACGTTGTTTGATGGTATTCAGGTGTTCTGTATCTTCACTGACTTTTTTGGTCTGCGTGTTCTCTGAAGAACTGTGAGGGCGTGTTGAAATCTACTGTCACTGTGAATTTGTCTGTTTATGCTGGAAACTAGATCAGTTTCTACGTCGGTGTTTAAAGTCCTGTTACAAAGTGTATAAGGTACAGGATTGTTACGGCCTCTGGAAGAGCTGGCCTCTTTATTGTTATGAGACGACCGTTTCAAGCCTTCGTTAGCCATTGTTCCCATTTCCTAGATTAGAAACCTGAAATTCAGAGAGCTCAGACTTGCCCACACTCACAGTCACACAGGAGCTAGAGACAGAGCCTGTCCCGGAATGAAGCCTCCACGTCCAGGCCTCAGAGCCTCATGCCAGCCCTCCCCTCGCATGGGACCAGGTGTCTCTCCCTCGACAGGGTCCTGATGGTCTCAGCAAAGACAAGCACTGGGTGTGGCCCTCGCTTAGGCCCCGCCCCGGCCCTGCCTGCACCTCCGGCCTCCTCCCGGGCCTCTCCAGAGGCTTCTTCTGCACTCGGGCTCCTGCCCGGCTGTGATGAGGGCTTCCTCAGGGAGGACGGGCCTCTAGGGGTGCTCAGGCTGAGGTCTGCCTGCCTGAATCCTGGCAGCCTGCATCCCCTGCCCTGAGCCTTCCCTACCATGGTGCAGGCTGAGCTTGTGCTCAGGAGCTCTGGCCGTGCCAACCTCGACTGCCTCCTGGATGCCCTGGGCTCCCCACGCCAATATTCCAGCCTCACCAACCAGACCACGTCCCACGGCAAAGTGAGCCTTGTGGAGAGGCACAAGTGCCTCACACCGGATTCAGGGCAGCGGCCTCCAGGGAGGCCCCTGGGGGAGGTGGGCTGGAGGACGAGGCTTCCAGGACCCTGCCAGGGTGTCTGCCCCAGCACCCACCAGGAGGAGGAGTGCCCCGGGGACCCCTCCACACTCCCCTTCTCTGCGCCCAGCTAATGGTGACCTGCTGTGGGTGGGATTTGGGCATTTCTTTCCTCCAGTGCCCCTGGGTAGGGGTGGGTGGTGGTCTGTGCCTTGGGATGAGTCTCCAGGGAATGCATCTGTGTGGCTGTGTGGTCAGTGGCTGAGGGAGGAAGCGTCCGAGCGTGCAGGGCCCGTGGGGAGGGGAGGGTTGGGGGAGTCGGCAGGTGGCCGCCAGAACCCTCCTTGATGCTTTGCAAAGCGCACCCTCTTCTTCCCCTGCAGACTTCCCTCCGCCTGCAAAGTCTGACTCTCAGGATTCCTCCTGCTCCTCTTGTTCCCTGTGGGCTCCGTAACTCCACGGCTCCACGTGCTTCTTAGTTCACTGCCCCTGGGATTAGGGAGGACGCCCTAATCTGAGATCCGGTAGCTGAGACTGTGACCCAGAGACGCATGCCTCTGAGCAACAGTCTTTCTCTTGGACAACAGAAAACCTTCCAGCAAGGGAGCAGACAGACCCCGGGGCTCCGTCATCCAAGGTGTCTCGAGAACACAGGGCGCCCTGTCCACCACGCCCTGAATCTCAGGCTGTCTGCACGTCTCCTCCCACCCAGCAGGAGCTCAGTGACTGAAAACCCCAATGGCATCTCCTAGGGAGACGAGGGCCAGGGGTGGGAGGCCGCCGTCTGAAATGGGATGTCAGGAGACCCTGGACTCTGCAGGCCTTGATAAATGGGATTTATCCTCGGGACTGTAATGAGAGCTGACACCTATTTCTGACGCGACTGTATCATAGATTGCCAGAGTGGGATAGCATCGCATTCCGAGCAGGCAGAGATGTATTTGCTGGAGGTGAAAATGTCATTTAAACTGTTGATACCTTTCAAATTGTCTTGGCAGGATGCCACAAGCAGCCCAGGCCTTTTCCAAATAAATATATACAGTCTCCAATTCTGTGCCGAGGACGGGCTGTGTGGTTGTCGTGTTGACTCTGCTGTTCTTCCCAGCAATCTGCGCTCTCTGCGGAGGGGAATTTGATTTCGTGTTGATAAAGATGCATAATCAACATTGCTTCGAGGCTCCGGCCCTTAACTCACATGTCCTCAGCCTCCTCCCGCAGACCAGGCCCAGAGCCTCAGCTTGGGAGCTGGCCGCTGCCTCACTCTTGGTTTCGGAATCCCTGTCCCGTGTCTGAGGCCAGGTGACCTGTGGAGGAAGAGGGGGCTTTAGTGGAAGCAGCTCTTGGAATCTGTGAGGATCAGAAGCAAGCTCAGTAAGAAGACATTTGCAGTTAGGAAGTGAGCTTGAATTCCTCCCTCAGGGCAGCCAGGCTCCCACCCCAGCCGTGGCTCAGAGCCCACTGGGTCTTCCCACGGAGGCTGCCACGTTGCTGTTCTGAGCTGGGCCCTGCTCAGCCGCTCTCTGGGAAAAGCCCCTCTGACCATGTTATTCTAACAGGGGCTGTATCTCCCCATACATTCTTTTACAATCCTGAACTTGAGAAAACTCTGGTTTGGGAAGGCTGGAGCTGGCCAGGAGCCGTGGCCTCCATGGGAAGGGGCTGCTTCTCTCTGCCCGGCCAGCGTCGTCCGTGCTGACGCCAGGCTGACCTGTGTTCTCCCGCCACAGAGGATGGGCCAAGAGGACCCCGGATCCCAGCTGGGCCGGTTGGAGCCTCTCCTGGGATTTGTATATAAAGAGCCTTTTACTATGAAAAAATTCACAAACATTTGGAGAAGGCATTAGACCATCTGCTATGCCCGTCCTCGGGTAGGGCCTTAGGACACTCTCATTTCAGACCTCCTCTCGTTGGAAACGTCAGGGAAGCGCCAGATCTCGGCATTTCATGGACGGGGAACTCCAGTTTGTATCTCTGAAAGACAAAAACTCCTTTTTAAAAGCAACCACAGTATCACTCCCATGTCTAAAAGCTGCCCACAATTTCTTCATATCAACAAATATTGTTTGCGCCACTGCACTCCAGCCTGGGTGAGAAAGCGAGACTCCATCTAAAAAAAGAAAAAAGAAAACACGAAGAAAACCTGAAGAGTGGGTCGTGGGGACCTCAGTTTATAGTCAGTCAGAAGCACAGGTTACACCACTTGATTGGCATGTGAAGTGGGGCGGTCTTGGGCACTGAGCCTCCCCTGTGGGATCTGATGCTATGTCCAGGTAGATGGCGCTGGGCTTCCGCTGAATTTGAGGACACCCAGCTGGTGTCTGGGGCTGAACTGATTGACCCAAGTGTCCCGGGGTGACCAGAGGTCCCGGAAGTCTTTGGTGTTTATTGCTGTGGGATAAGAGCCGTGGAAAAGCAGGTTGTTCTTTCTACAGACAGGCCCTTTGGAAGCAGCAGCAGTGGATGTTCAACCTGTGGATGGAGAGCACGTCTGGGCCCACCTGAGGCCAAGGCCCGCGCCCAGGCCCCTGCAGTGGACACACAGTTGGGTCCCTGCCCAGAGGCGACTCTCGCTGGAGGAGAGCTGCTTACCCAGTGAACAGACTCGTGTGATTCTGGGGGTGAAAGTGACCCAGCAAAAGGTCAGGTGGGACAGGGACAGAGTGGCTGCGGGTACCTGGGGAGCAGCAGCCAGGATCCATCACCTCCCGCCTTCTGCACCCCTTCCGCTCACAAGGAGGGGTCCTGGCGGCAGAAACCCCAGACCCAAACCATGCTGGGGGTGACCTGATGTCTGGATGACGAAGGTATCCCTAAATATGAAAGCAATGCTTGGAAGTTAAAGAAAGAGATCATGGAACTGGCAAGAAGGAAGGCCAGCATCCTTGAAAAGACAAAACCAACTTCCCGTACTTGTGATGACCCAGGGTGAGTCTCTAAAAATGAGAAGAACTTGAATGCATTGTTGAAAAGGCTTGAAGTCGTGTCCTGTGAACCGTGGACGGGTTGTGAGGGTCACATGGAGAAGGACATTCTGACTGACGCAAACAGGAGCTGCTTCCTCTGACAGGCTCAGGCCCCACTCGGTCCAGGCGCCTCTGGATGGCTGAGGTGACGTGGACCTGGGTGGCCCTTGAATCGCCAGAGGCCTGGAGGGGCTGGCCCAGCGGGGCCGTCTAAGAACTTTTCAGCTGCCTCTGTAGACTACTTCTGACGTATTTTGGTAATTAAATGATTTGTATTGAACGTACACTATTTCATAGGTGATCCAACGGGTTTGTGCCTGCAGACTTAGCTAACGGACTTGTTCTGTTTCGGTCTGGGGCTCTGCCTGCTTAAAGTATTTTTTCTTTTCTTTTTTTTTTTTTGAGATGGAGTCTCGCTCTGTTGCTTGGGTGGGAGTTCAATGGCACGATCTCGGCTCACTGCAACCTCTGCCTCCTGGGTTCAAGCGATTCTCCTGCCTCAGCCTCCTGAGTAGCTGGGATGACAGGTACCCGCCACCAAGCCTGGCTAATTTTTCATTTTTAGTAGAAATGGGGTTTCATCATGTTGGTAAGGCTGGTCTTGAACTCCTGACCTCAAGTGATCCACCCACCTCGTTAATGGTATTTCTCAATCTAACAAGGCCCGGCTCTGGCAGGCACTCAATTAAACATCAGTTCATTCAGCTCCTATTTTCCAGAGCCACTAGATTCCAGGGCCACATCAAGGACAGAGGGGGGCTGGGCTTCCCTCCCGCAGAGACTCACACGCTCAGGAAGCCTCGGCCCGAAGAGGAAGGGAAATGGGTTTCTCCTGCACGCTTTTCAAACCATGGAAAGAGTAAAAATCCTGGATCTTAGAATACTCATCAGCACAATTCTTTTTGCCTACACTGAAAATATGTATACTACCATATTATAAAGATAATGTGTGCTTATTTAAAATAATTTGTAAAATACTTGAACTTAAGTTAAAAGAAATTATCTTTAGATCCGTGGAGCAAAGATGACTTTTGCTGTAGTTTGGTCTATTCCAATTGGATGGGTTTTTTCCGCTATGGGCTTTAAAACACACGTGTGCACACACACATGAACACATGTGCGCACACATGGACACGCACACAGACACACAAGCTTAATCATGTTTTAAAGGCATTGTAATTTTAAATAGTGTACTTGCATATACACCATGTGAACAGCGAGAAAATAGCAGAGTGTTCCTGCTATTTTATTATTTTGTCCACTCTGAGATCCTGTCTGTGAATACGTCAGTGAGTGGATGGATATATAGTAATTTTCCTAGTTCCTTATGGATGGACACTGAAGCTGTTTCTGAATTTTTATCTCATAAATGAGAGTGGAATAAATATCTTTGAGGATGATTCTTACCTTATGGTTTGGATTATTTTTAAAAGTGGAGTAATGGGCACATACATGCATGTGATTCATAGTGTCCCACATTTCTGGGAATGGTGCTGAAGGCCCCCCCTGCTCTTTTTAGGATCGTCCCGCAGCTGCACACTTGCAGGCTACATGTGTCACCTGCACCCAGTTGTGGCTGAAGCCGGGCTTCTTCCCTCCCCCTGGCAGGATGGCTTCACCTGCAGGCTACACGCATCACCTGCGCCCGGTCGTGGCTATGGCTGGGCATCTTGCCTCCCGCTGGTGGGATGGCTTCCCCTTTTTCCGTCTTAGCCTCAGCTTTTTTTGTTGCTGTTTCTCAGCTGAGCAAAATCTTTCCTCTGCAAGGTTCAATGCTCGTCTGTCTTCTGTTTCCCCCGTTTCCCCCCGAGTTTTTAGGTCTCTTGAGCTGCCAGCCAGCGAGTGCCCTGAGTGGAGACTGTGGGGACCTACTGAGGCCGGGCTGCCATGCCTGTGCCCCGCTCTGAGGTGGCCCTTCCCATGCAGGTGCAGGAGAGAGATGAGGGGTGCAGGCTGGTGCCTCCCCTTGGGCAGAGCGGCCCCTTTGTCCTGCCTGTCCAGGGCCGGTTTCCCTCGAGGCCTCCGTGTCAGTCAGCAGGTTGGGTTCTGTGCGTTGCTTGAAATGAAGGCAGTGGTGTTCATCAGCAAACCACTTAAAGAATTCAGAAAATACACCCAAGCAGGCAAGAGAGAAGAAAAAGCTAAAGGGATGCAAGATCTCAAAAGGGAACAAACCCACCTTGATCCAGATAAGCCTTCAGTGAGTGAGTATTGATTGCCGGCCGCCCTCAGGTGCCTGGGCTGAGCCAGGTTTGTCAGGAGAATGAAGCGGCCCCTTCTCACTCTGCTCCGCCTGGGCTTGGGGCCCCTTGCCCCACATACTTCCATCCTCCTCGTGGTTCTCTTGGGGGCTCTGGGCAGAGAAACCCCCTCCTGGGCGGCTGCCACAGCTGGCGCCGGGCCTGCGCTGCACCCCAAAAGGAAGGCGATGAATGCCTCCTGCACCCCACTTAGTGACCCAGCACCTGGCTGGCGCCTGAGCTGGAAGGGGAGCCCGCAGGACAAGGAGCCCCTTGGCCACCCGTACAGTGTGGGTGGAGCACGCAACGGCTCCTTCGTGGGAAGGGCTAGAAGGCGAAGAGGCAAGGGTGTCTCAGGCCTGGAGCCTCCCTTTTTACGGGGGTCTGCATGAGCCTGGTAGTCAGGAGCTGTGCCCGGATCCACCCCAGACTGGCCCCACCAGACCCACGCCACCCGTTGCCCCTATGGCTGTGCCACCTCCTGCTTGGGTATCTCAGGAGCCAGGGTCCCTTGGCATGCTGTCTCCCCGGAAGCCGCCTCCCTCTCCCAGAGCCAGGAGTGGCCACAAAGCAGGTCCCTGGGGCTGGGGTGGGAAGTAGACGCAGCCCCTCCCAGGAGCGGGGAGCCCTGAGTGAGGGTGGGGTGCTGAGGCCCAGCTGGGCCGGGAGCAGCTGTTCTTGCTGATTATTTTCCTGCAAACACTTCTCTGGCCTCCAGAACCTGCGGGAAATGAGGCCGGGCTGGGGGCAGCAGCGGAGATAATCAAGACAAATGAGCTGTCTGGAAGGCGGGGGGCTGCGTCTTTCTCTACGTGAACCCCGCTCTGGCGGGAGGAGGTGGGCACGGAGGTCGGGAGGCGTCCCGGCTGCCCAGAGGCCGCAGGGGAAGCCGTGTCAGCCCTCACCCCACCTGCTGGCCTGCCGGTCAGTCTGCACCAGGGGCCATTCCCTGCCTGGCACCCGGGTACTGCGGCCATTTTCTCACCCAGCGACTGTGATTCCCAGGACACCCTGTGGTCATTCGCCTTTCGTTTCCTGCTGCTTTCAAGCCCACCCTGTTTCAGGACTTCACTGCTTGCTAAGGACAAGGACAGTGATGATGGTAGGTAAGGTAATAATGCAGGCTCGAGTTTCACCTGGCTGCACCCGGTCTTCTCTCCTGGGAAGTCTTTTGAAAAATTCAGTATTTTGCATAAGTAATTGACATGTGTGTTTAAAATGGTGTATAATTATACTCAAAACAGAAGTCACAGTTCTCCATGGAAATACGTTTCTGTGCGTAAACAAAATAAATCGTGGGCTGTAGGAGCACGCTGGAACAGGGGACCGTAACCACGACCCTCATCTCACCGCCGTTCCACTATTTCAGTAAGAAGGAGGCGCGGATTATCTGAATGCCGACACAATGACTCAGAAGAGGCTGCGTTTCTTGAGTTATTGGTGGCACTGATGTGTCTGATGACAATTCACCTGTTAGGTGAACGAGCTGATGCTGGGACCAGCCAGGCCTGTGGCTCCTCCCTGCCCCTTGGGAGGTCAAAAGGGCTGCTCCTGCCAGTGGGGCAGGATCCCAGGGTCTGGAGTAGGTGCGGGCTGGGGAGGGTCCTGTAGAGGAGAGGAAGGGCATGGAGTCCCCTGGAGCTCGCTGCTGTGCACCCAGCTATGGGTGGTGGTGGGGAGGAGTCAGAGACAGGCGGGTCAAACCCAGGAGACTTGGGTGCTTGGGCCTGGGCAGGGTAGGGTCAGTGAGGGCACAAGGGGAAAGGGGCCCATGTGGGGCTTGGGAGGATGGTCCCGGCTGCAGCAGGGTCCCCTGCTTCATGGCCCCTACCGCCCCAGGCACCTGCCCCAATGACGCCAGGCCCCAGGAGTGGTGCCCACTTCAGAGCCTCAGTGTTCTGGTGACCCCTGACCTTGAGGTCAGACGATGGCAGAGAGGGCAGTGTGGCGGATGCCTCTGACGCCCCGGGCCACCGTCCAGCCCTCTTCGTCTACCCAGGGCTTTGTGGTTGACTGAGGCTCCCCATTTTCACAGTGGAGACTCCAGACAGCCACCAAGGCTGATGTGCAGCCCATCCCTGGCCTCTGCCAATGGGAATCCACCAGCACCCTCAGTCCTGTTGTCAGAAAGTGCTCCAGACACTGTGAACTGTGCCTGTGGTGGCTTCCCCAGCGGAGGCTGTGCCTCTGCATTTTCTTCCTTTTAGTCATCTGGGTGCTGTGGCCAGCCGGCCTCCCTGACCACATCTTCTGGTGAAGGTTCAAGAGGTTTTGGTGGCAGCTCTGCTGACTTCTGAGCTGGGGAGTCCTCACAAACACGAGAACACACATGTATACACACACACATAGACACACATATGTGCATACATACGTACCACACACATCACACAGGCACACTGCAAACATGCAAAGTCACATGTACACACACCAACATACTTACAGAACAACACATGCACGCATATGCACACCCACAGTCGCACACAGGCACCAACATATGTACACACAATTGTACACACAAACACTATGCACACACATGCATATGCATGGAGACACAGGACACATGAAACCACAAGGCACATCCAAACACACACATGCAACACACAAACACACAAACACACGCACACACAGGCAGGTGTCCTGCACACATAGACACGTACTCACACGTGCATGTATGAACACATGCTGACCCACATCAATACACACATGCACACGTGTGCATCTATACCCCAGGGATGACAAGGAGACCTGTTGGCTGAATGCAGTGTGGGATCCTGGCCTGGATCCTGGGACAGACAGAGAACTTTAGTGGGAAAGCTGGTGAAATCCAAATCAAGTCTGTCGTTAGCTAACAGCAGTGTGCACCAATGTTAGCATCTTAATTTTGATAAATGTGCACACGTGCACACACACACAAATGCACACGTGATGCATCCATGCATGCGCACGCTCGCCGCTCCACTGTGACCCCCGTGCCTCTCCCTGTGACTCACACGTGCCTCCTCTGGTCTCCTGGTTTCTGTTCAGGGCCACCTCCACCTCTGGGTGGTGACGAATGCCTCCTGCACCCCACTTACTGACCCAGCACTGGGTCAGGGACCAGAGGAGACAAAGACAGCTGGAGGCTGAACGCAGTGTGGGATCCTGGCCTGGATCCTGGGACAGACAGAGAACATTAGTGGGAAAGCTGGTGAAATCCAGATCAAGTCTGTCATTTAGCTGATAGCAGCGTGCACCAACGTTGGTTTTTAGTTTTGATAAATGCTTCGTGGATGTTAACACTAGAGAAAGCGAGTGTAAGAGATACAGGACCTCTCTAATATCTTTCCAACTCCAATGTAAATCTATAATTGTTTCCAAATGAAAGGTTAAACAGGGAGGATACTTAGTGGAATGACTTACTGATTTTAAAGAACAAACTAAGATGCTTCTAAGCAGATATTGGAGTCTTTGAAGATTCTAGCTGGATTCTCTGAAAATGTGAGTAAAGTTTTTTTTTTTTTTTCCATTGAAATCACAGGCCAGGTGCAATGGCTCATGTCTATAATCCCAGCAATTTGGGAGGCTGAAGTGGGCAGATCACCTGAGGTCAGGAGTTGGAGATCAGCCTGACTAATATGGTGAAATCCCATCTCTACTAAAAATGTAAAAATTAGCCAGGTTTGGTGGTGGGCACCTGAAATCCCAGCCACTCGGGAGACTGAGACAGGAGAATTGGTTGAACCCTGGAGGTAGAGGTTGCAGTGAGCTGAGATCATGCCACTGTACTCCAGCCTGGGTAACAGAGCAAGACTCTGTCCCCCTCCACTAAAAAAAAAAATTAAAAAACATATGAAAATGTAAAAACATAATTAATGAGCAAATATATTTAGGAAATGCTATGAAAGACAGAAGAAAGACATAAGAGACTGCAGTTTATTTTCAGATTCTGCATCTAGGAAACTGTTTTCCAAAGAGAGATGTCAAATACAAGTCATTTAAAAAAATCTAGGGGACAACAACTGATTTCTTAAGTAAACTGGGCTGTGAAGTCAACACTCTATAAGCTGCTCTGGTCCTCAGCCCCAGGACTCAGGGGCCGAGAGGCTGAAGCCCAGTGCCAACACCTGCCCCACTTTTCAGGGAAAGCAGGAAAGACAGGTCATTTTGTTTTAAACCCAGGGCTTAAGGTAGATTCCCTGCTTGTAATGAGATCAGAACATTTCACAAAAGCAAAGGAGTTTCAGCCATTCTCAGAGAACTCACTGAAGTTCATCTTTTACCTCTGCTTGTCTTGAAAGATGGGAGCGAAACTTATTTTAAGATGGAAAAAGAGGTTCTAATTTCCACAGATTTCTTAGTCTTAGAAATGCAGTGAATCTTTCCTGATTTTACCCTACCATGTTGGGGTTTGGGGAGATTCATCCTGGAGGAACCCAAATTCCCAAAGCATCTGAAACTGTTGGTTGAATCAATGTCATGGCTAGCAAGGGCCACCACCGCAGGAGGGACCCACAGCCATTCTGGAGGCTGCCTTCTCAGCAGCCTCTGGATCCAGGGCTTCCCACGCTTCAGGGATTAAGCACCTCAGTGTCTCGTTGAGCCTCAGGGGACGGGCACACACCTCACCCAGACCTGCTGTCGGGTGTCCGGCAGCCGAAGGCCCCTCCTCTGGTTCTTGTCACAATGACCACCGACAGTTAGTGCTGTTTGGATGAAGCAAGTGAGACAGAGAGGCAAAGGCACATGAATTTCCTGCATTGCTATAGATTGAGATTTGCCATTCGGTACTGACAAAACACAGCACAACGCTGCAGCTATTTTCCTTCTGTTCCTGCATTTAGGATCTCTGGCCACCAGGAGGCAGTACTGAAGTCCGAACGCCAACGTCTGAGCAGTGAGTTTTAACCCCATGTGTAAGCTTGCTGTCTATTATTGATGGGGTTAATGGAAGTATCATTACCTGCAGTAGTGGCCACAGGGGCCAGGGCAAGCCCTGAGTTAGCCTGCACCCAAATACCTTTTCCCGCAGCTTCCTGTGGCGTTGAGCTCTAGATTTCTCATGGTTCAAATACAATTTTTCTCCTGGTCCCACCTCCTTATCCCCCGGCTCTCAGCAGCTTAGACATGCTGCAGACAGCCTCAGACTCTAAAATAAGATAAAGTTCCCTTAAGTTGTTTTCTTAAAGGGCCAGTTTCCCTTACACAGCACATTGTGAGAAACATGTAAATGAAGTTTTTGAGTACAGATTCAAACTGGTTACAAGGTAATTGCTAACCACAAAAATGTGCAACATTGCAGTTAAGTCCTCAAATTCTAATTTTATACAAGAATTAATTCACAAATAGGTAATTCCAGCTAGCATATGTTGTCATTTTTATGTCTGTGCAACTTAGACTTTTACCTCCAGAGTTATTTTAAATCTGTCTTGAAGGATGTTTGTTAGGAGCTTGTCAAGCGACATTTCTGTGGACACCTCTAGGGAGGATATTTCTCAGGAGCCATCTGAGGTAATTTGTGTAATTTGCTGGGGTTCATTATTGCAGATACCAGCAATCAATATTTTTTTCCCTCAAAAAGGACTTCAGTTAGTTCTTTTTTTTTTTTTTTTTTTGAGAAGGAGTCTTGCTCTATTGCCAGGCTAGAGTGCAGTGGTGCAATCTCGGCTCACTGCAACCTCCGCCTCCTGGGTTCAAGTGATTCTTCTGCCTCAGCCTCCCAAGTAGCTGGGACCACAGGCACGTGCCATCATGCCTGGCTATTTTTTGTATTTTTTAGTAGAGACGGGGTTTCACCATGTTGGCCAGGATGGTCTCGATCTCTTGACCTCGTGATCCGCCTGCCTTGGCCTCCCAAAGTGCTGGGATTACAGGCGTGAGCCACCGCGCCCGGCCCAGTTGGTTCTTAAAAGCACACAGGAGCCTTCTCCTCTATAACCCATCCTGGAGTGTCCACAGGAAGGACACTGGTCACGCCTGTGGGGGGCAAAGGACAGTCAGGGCTGTCAGACCGTGGGGGCCAAGGGTGAGAGGGGGCCTGAGAGGAAGAGAGAGACAGAGACAGAGACAGAGAGAGACAGGAATAGTAGCAGAGACACAGAGGGACAGCAGAGAGAGACCGAGACAAAGAGAGACAGAGGCAGAGAGACAGCAGCAGAGACAAAGAGAGAAAGAGACAGAGAGACAGAGAGACGCAGCGGAGAGAGACACAAAGATAGTCCGTTTTCCCACTGCAGTAAAGAAACACACGAGACTGAGAATAAAGGAAAGAGGTTTAATTGACTCACAGTTCCACATGGCTGGGGAGACCTCAGGAAACTTACAATCATGGCAGAAGGCAAAGGGGAAGCAAGGACCTTCTTCACAACATGGCAGGAGAGAGAAGTTCAAGCAGGGGAAATGCCAGACGCTCATGAAACCATCGGATCTGGTGAGAACTCACTCTCACGAGAACAGCACAGGGAAAACGCCCCCACGATCCAATCACCTCCATCTGGTCCTCCCTTGGCACGTGAGGGTTATGGGGGTTCCAACTGACATGAGGTTTGAGTGGGGACACAGGGCCAAACTATCAAAGAGAGACAGAGACAGAGACAGAGAGACAGAGTCAGAGTGAGAGACAGTGAGAGAGAGACAGAGTGAGAGACAGAGACAGAGTGAGAGAGACAGAGACAGAGAGAGACAGAGACAGAGTGAGAGAGACAGAGTGAGAGACAGTGAGAGAGACAGAGAGAGACAGAGTGACAGACAGTGAGAGAGAGTGCTGTGGCACGGGAAGGCAGGCAGGACAGTCCATGGGAGTCCACGGTCCTCCCTGACGTGGCCCCTTGGGTGGGCTAAGGACAAGGTGAGGAGCGACAGGGTTTCTTCCAAAGGCTGTCCAAGTTGGAAGTTCCGTGACTTCAGGGCAGGCCCAAGTGGAGGGCTGGACCCTGCAGGCTGCCAAGGCCTGGGGCTAACCGTGGGCAGATGGGGGCAGCAGCTTCCTCCAGCCCGTGGGGCTCAGGAGAGGCTGCAGGAACTGGGGCCAGATCCATAGGGCACCCCTGAGACCCTCAGGGGAACCTGACCTCCAGGCTCTTCCTGGGGCTTGTGGTACACGTGGATCCAGCAGTGGGTGGGAGAGGGGGAGCTTCTCTGCTCAGGGACCACACATCAAAAGCATGGGGAGACCCAGATGTCCCCAGGTCTGTCCCTCGGCTCCAGACTTTTGGCAGGTGCGAAGCTGCCTTGATTCTTTGTATTCCTTCCCATACAGGTGGACTCCGCTTCTGGTCTGCCCCTTCGGCCAGGGCTGGCCTGTGGCCACCTGGCCAACAGAACGTGAGGCCCAGCTGGGGCTCGAGAGTCTCCCACTCACTGCGGGATCCCTGCCGCGATGCCTGGTGAAGGCGTCCAGGCCTGTGGAGCAGCAGGGACCCCGGCCAGGGCTTCCACCAGCCCAGCCCCAGCCATGCCGGCCGCTGACCAGTGAGGTGCGAGGGTCAAGCTGAGATCAGAAACCACCCGCTGAGCCTGGCCAGGGCTGCTGGTACACGGGACCGCGGGGGCACAGCGTGGAGAGCCCTGATGGCAGCTGCAGGAAGCCACTGTCTTGGGGGTGGCCTGCTGTGCAGCTGGGGGAGACTGACTGATGCAGGCACATGGCGTGTGACTCATACCACTCTTTTTTCTCCAATCGATGGAAGGCTGTTTAGCGTAAATGCATGCTACCCATAAGAAATGCAAACCAACCTGAATATCTGCCACTCAACCTCAGACAGACAGAAAAACCCCAGAATTCCTGAGGCTCCCTGTGGGGCTCTGCCCGGTTCCATCTGTCTCCCACCCCTACTGGGGAAATGCCACCATGACTTCTGTGTTTCCCATTCCCTGGCTTTTAAAATACTTTTTCCACATTTGCAAGGACCTCTAAACAATGTCTTCCCAGGTTGCCTTGTCCTAGACAGAGCATTGCTGGGACTTGTTCCTCCATATCCTGCTGATGCCATTTCTCCTGGTGTGACCTTCCTGAGAGCCCTCACGCAGAGCACCTGCCTGGGGTACCTCCCTGTCCACAGCCTCCCGGGGTTCCTCCCTGTCCACAGCCGGATGGGGTTCCTCCCTGTCCACAGCCGGATGGGGTTCCTCCCTGTCCACAGCCG
>PVKV010023973.1:0-32304 GCA_004027835.1 Alouatta palliata
AAGCAATTCTCCTGCCTCAGCCTCCCGAGTAGCTGGGACTACAGGCACGTGCCACCATGCCCAGCTAATTTTTGTATTTTTAGTAGAGACGGGGTTTCACCATGTTGGCCAGGATGGTCTCGATCTCTTGACCTCGTGATCCACCCGCCTCGGCCTCCCAAAGTGCTGGGATTACAGGCGTGAGCCACCGCGCCTGGCCGGTAATGCAGTTTTAAATGTTACTAGTCAGACACCTGAGCCACAGGACCATTCCATTGTTTATTATAAATCTGTAATCTCTAGCTCATAGTATGTTATATACTACAGGCACAGTGAAGCAAATTATACTACAAATCTAATGTTGGTGTCAGGGAAGAATAGTTAGTAAACTGTTACAGAATTGGTTTTTTGATTCTCTGCATTTGACAGGTTGAGATGTCTGGAGAGAGGTAAATTACTATTCGTTTGTTTCTGACCCTCTCTATTAGATTTCAGTGTGTGAAAATACTAACTAAGCTTGTCTTAAAGACTAACTTAAGCATAGCCCCTACTATATTTATTACATATCGATTGGGATAAAAACTTTGATTCTTTCGCATCTGAAACCAGTCTTGCAGATTCATTCACATTTACTAACCTGTTGTAATGAATGCCATGTATTTGGTGGCTTTCTGATGCGAAGTAGCTGTCATGGGATCAAGTGTATTAATGGATTTACACAGTACCTTAATTCAGTTTCTGATTTCACAAGTATGACCCCTGAGCTGGCTAGCCACAAAGTGCTATGAAGGTCAAGGACTTAGTTTAAATAAAGAAAATGTAAATGTTAAGCATATAACTAGTACTCCCAATTATTTTGTTAATTCTGTTGTAATTTGTCCTTGTTAACACTGGCCAAACTCATAAGTCAGGTATTAATTTTATAAACTGAAAAACTAAGGACACTAGATAGCATTATAGCTGTGGGTATTCATCATGCTGGTAGGTACAGATCTGCATTTCTACCACAGCTATTATTCATGAAAACTCCTTAAACAGTGTATGACCTTTAGGTGACAAAAAGAGTTAAAACATCTTATGTAGGTTTACTCAGTTCCCCAGTCTCCTATAACTCAGTGCTGTACTCTGCTCATTCTTTTTTAAGATTCTGATGGTATTAAGAGATTGCAAAGGTCAAGTCAGTTTTAAAAAAAATTCTACTTAATCAAGAATTCTTGAGGGAATTTATGTCTAAAAGTATAATTATGGAGAATATAGCACATGTACTCTTTGCACAATTAAAATGATTATTTCTCAGATTTTTTAATGCCCGACTTTAAATCTATGACTAAGAATGAGATTTATGTTTATAGTATTGGAGCCAGTCCTGAAGTTTGCTCCATTTTTGTCACTTTATTAAAAAAGTATATACAAAGAATCCTTTACAATGGTAGATGGTTTTGTGTGAAGATCAATCAGACTCTGAACTTCCCACTTCAGCAAAGCATTAAAACATCTAATAACAAGTTTTTCCCATAAATGTTTGATTGGTTATCCTGAGGAGGAGATTTGGGGTTTTGTACAACTCAGCCTAATTGTCATTTAACAAATGCAAGTGAGATTCATTTTATTAAATATAGCCAGTTATATATAAAATTGAGTCACCTAATTTGAATAGCTTAAACTTGGGGGTTAACAAAAACATTTAATTGGAATCAACAGAGAATTATCTTGCCTGGAACTGAAGAAATATAGTAATTTTCTGGTTCCTTTCCTCTGAGATCCTGCATGGTTTATAATTCCGTAAGCAAGGGTGGACCAAATTCATTATTCTGACTCAAGCCATAAATGTTATATTTTTGTCATAAAAATACATTTCATCTTAAATTGCCTGTTGTTATGTAGTAGCATTAATTAGGAGTAAGTTTCAAATATGACAATTGGATTTCACACTTAGCTGCACTTTTGAATGCAGAACTTAATGTTACTTTACTTTCACATAATAGTGATGCTATTTGGAGTAGGCCCAAGCCAACAAAAGTAGCTGAAATGTAGGGCTCTGTCAAGTCAATCCCTTTGCTTTTTATATCATTGAAGGCAGATAGTCTGGTACAAACTAAATTGAGTATTTTATATCAACATAAGGGATTTTAGTAATGCCAAAGTCCATAGAATGTGAGCTATCGGTACTCCTAGTTGTATTTTACTGACTTAAGAACATCACTCTGCTATTACTATTGTCTCTTCCCAGACTACTAGAATTTTTCAATAGACCAAATCCTCCTGAGTCTAGAATCATATGATTTACATTTTACCTCCCTCAATTACTTAATTCCTATTACCTCTCTGGGCCTTGCCTTCCTCATTTATGAAATGAGGACATTAGACTAGATTGGTTCTAAACTGGAGCCAGTTTTACCTCACAGGAGATATTTGACATTGTCTAGAGATATTTTTGGTTGTCAAACTATGGAATGCTAGTTTGATTGGCAGAGGCCAGAGATGCTGCCAAATATCCTATAATTCATAGGACAGGCTGCTCACAACAACGCATTATCCAGCCCAAAGTGATAATAGTGCCGAGTTTGAGAAACCCTGAACTAGATGATCTTTAAAATAACTCTGGTCTAAATAAAATGAGTATATATAATATTAAGTAAAAAGTTCAAAGCTTCTGGATTGGTGAACAAGCATACCTTATCAAGCGCCTATATGTATTGAACATTCTAGAAATTATTTAATATTAACAAATCCTAGAATTAAAAATTACACATTGTATTTCTGTACCTTTTAGGTGAAATAAAAAATGGTCCATAGTGATTAATTTGCTCAAGGCTATATAGTTGTGGGTAAAGATGGGACTTGAATCTATTTGACCAACTCAGAATCTTAAATATTTTTTTCCTACATCCCAGTGCTATAGGTCATAGATTTTCTCCCCATTACAAAATATCATGAAAGTTTTATTTTCTTAGGTCGTGAAAACATTTCTTGTAAGAGGGAAATGAAGCAGTAAAACACTCTTATTTATAGAAAATTGGAGTTTATTCATTCTCCCACCAAATCCTGAAGCCACACTTCAGTGTAATCAAATACATTACATGGAATACATGAACTCTCAGATCAGATCCCATTTATAATTTGTCAGAAAACTACTCTTTCATTTCAAATAATCGTCATAAATATTACTCAAAAGTGAGTTGCTTATGTCATGGTAGCAAAACAACTATCACTTGCTCATGCATATTCCTCTGAGCAACAGGTTGACTTTACGGGCACCTGTCCTTCATGCAGTGGTTCTGATGCTTTTATCTTTCATCTTTTTCAAAATTTTATTTTATGTTTTATTGTAGTAAAATATGCACACCGTAAACCTTTCCATTTTAAGTGGGAAATTCAGTGACGTCAAGTACATTTATACTGTCAGGCAAGCTTCACCACTGTCCCTCTCCAGAACTTTTTCATCATCCCAAATTGAAACTGTACATATAGGTCATAGTTTTGTTATATGACCATATTTCTCCACTCTGAAGAACTTTCTGTTGTATTTAATTTCTGGAAAGTAATATGTATTTAAAGTTATGCTGAATTTGTTAACAGTTGGCAACTTGAAGAAATAGTTTCTTATTACCACAAAGCACAGCATTGCAAAGCAATTTTACCCTCTTATACCCTGAGTATAAATGGGACCATCTAGTAAACATTGGTTTTATCTTATCTTTTCCATATAATATTATTTTTAAGCCCTTACTTCATTATCAGATTTAGGTTATCTTTCCACTTTGAACCTAGGTTTGGATAGTATTTTCTTACTCCCCATTGCTTTTGTTTCATATTAAAATGGAAATAAATGATATCAGCTTTGGAAATTCCTGTATATTTTAAAGACAGTATATTCCAGTCCATATTTAAGAGCATGCCTTTGTGTCATTAAGATCTCAATACCAAGTTTCACTAAACTAGGCTTTGATTCTGATTATAAAATCTTGCTCCTTGGCCAAGTGCGGTGGCTCACACCTATAATCCCAGCACATTGGGAGGCCAAGGTGGGTGGATCACTTGAGGTCAGGAGTTTGAGACCAGCCTGGCCAACATGGTGAAAACACATCTCTACTAAAAATATAAAAATTAGCTGGGCACAGTGGCACATGCCTGTAATCCCAGCTACTCAGGAGGCTGAGGCAGGAGAATCACTTGAACTTGAGAGGCAGAGGTTGCAGTGCGCCAAGATCGCACCACTGCACTCCAGCCTGCGTGGCAGAGTGAGACTTCATCTCGAAAAGAAAAATCTTGCTTCTCTTCTCTATCCATATCTCTTTTCCAAGTTTATAGTAGCATAAAAAATTCAAATGTGCCAGGGAATGAAGAACAGTTGAAAAATTCTAGGCTAGAAATATTAAAATGATATGCCTAAAATTAACCAGGAAGTATTTACCATACCATGTTCAAAGAAGTGTATTTGTTCCAGATGAGACTTGAAATCATACTTCACCACATTCAGTGTATTGTCCTTTGATATTCTAATGTGTAATCTGTTTATATTTTTAACCCTAGCTTTCCTAATTTCTTACTTAATTAGATTGAAAGATAAAAGACCATCTGCCATGAATTTTGTACATTTATCATTAGGGAAAACTGTTATACCTAAATCATAACCAATATATTAATTTTGAAAAAATTCTTTTTAACTCTAGCTGCAATTATTAAAATATCACATTTGGTAATAGAAATGCCTCATGGATTTTTGCAAAGTAATATTTTGGAGGGAACGAATTTTAGGGTTAGGAAATAGACAAGAAAATAAAGATAATGGAGGAGTAGGAGAAGAAATATTGGGACCCTTTGATTTTTTTAGGCCCTTAAATGTTTGCATTAACTGTATAGCTGCTTGACTGTTTAAATAATCATCTGTGCTTCCTGACAGTCTTTGTATTTGGAAGTAGCTAAGCTATTTGGGTCCTCTATAAGTACTCCACCAAAATTTTGCTTCCCTATGTATTCCAATCTAAAATATATTTTTTTCATTGATCATCATCAACCCATATAAAGTCAGGTAGAAAAGAAACTTCAGAAACAGAAATCTGAAAGGCTGTGATATGTTCTTAGTCATACAGCTAGTTAATAGCAAGGTGAAAACCAATGCAGTCTCTCTCATCCTAATGCTTTTTACAACTTACTACTTTTGGAATTAAGAATTAAGAATTCTAGCCTTTTTAAGAGAGTGCTCTCAGGGAAATCTTGGGCAGACTTAGATCTGAATCCTGGCTCTGATGCTTATCAGCTTTGTGACTTCAGGCAAACTGCTTAACCTCTCCAAGCCTTAGGTATCACTTTTAGAAAGCAGAGATTATCAAATTGATGTACAATTTAGGGTAAATGCAACCTGAGGAGAATTTGGCAGTGTACAGTAGCCTCTGGAAAACAACACCCATTTTATAAATTTGTTCTCAGTAGAAACCTACCTTCCATGAGCCTCCTGGTGGCAGATTCTGGAAGATCCAAAAAGATCTTGAAAGGCTGGCAATGGTTGGTTGAGTCTAACAAGGTAAAACTTAAATTCAAAAGTATAAGTATATATTGGCTCTGTTTTGGGATCCAGAAAACATTCTATCTATATAACCATATCCTAGAGGGACATAGTTTAAGCAGTTCCAGATCAAAAAGAACCATGCATTTTAATTGAAAGTTAGCTGAGCATGAGTCAACAATATGATATGACCTCCAAAAAATGGTGAAACTATTGTATGCTACATTAATAGAGGATAAATATTCAAAATAAGGAGTTAAATATACTTAATACTACTGAACTGTACACTTAAAATGGTTGAGATAGTAAATTTTACATGGTTTTTTAGCACAATTTAAAAAATAAGGTGGTCTCATTTTACTTGTTTGTTGTTATTACAGTATTAAAGTGATTATGTTTAGGTTATATGTTATGAGTAGCAGGGATTTAGACAAACTAATAAAAGTATTAGAAATTATGACATACTGGGATTAATTCACAAAATGGGCAAAGAGGGAAGGAAGAATAAATATGTCCTAAATAAATAAAGCTGTCTTAAAATACTCAAGGATTGTCATTTTAGAAGAAGGTTTATATGTACCCTTGTTGCATAGAGAGGGCTATAACCCTCTCTATGCAACAGAATCACCTGGGAAGCTTTAATAAACAAAACAAACAAATAATAAAATATGACTGGGAACCACTCTCAGAGATTCTGATTAATTAGTCTGGAGTGGATCCTGGGCACTGGTATGTTTTAATTGGTGATTCTGATGTGCAGCCAGGCTTGAAAACAACCATGGTGGAAGGTTGAACCAAATAACCAGTTTGGCTAAGAGATTACAGCCAAATATAGGCAAAAAGCAGAGATTGTTCAGCCTGAACTTTGGAGATTTAAGTAGATTTAAAGTAGTGTAAAAAGATGTACATTTATATAGCCTTCCTTTCTTGTATTAAAAAATCTCTTCAGGTTAGACTAAAGCATAATTTAGCTTGATAACTACCATTCTAGATGACAAGAGTTTTATGTCAATCAACTTAGTCACCAAATAGATGTCGGACAGCCATTATGTGTAGAATTCTGAGTCTGTCCCATAAGGCAATGATTCTCTTCATAACTGATCATCAGAATCACTTATGGTTGAATTGAAGCACCCACAGATACTCTGATTTTAATTTAGCATGTATGATTTTGAAAAGCTGTATGTGTGAATTTCATATAAAACCTGGATTAAGAAGTATTTTCACATCAGGATTTGTTCCTGAATATTTGAGTAGATATAAACCATTTGACTGAATTAGAAAAGCATGCTATTTAGAAGAAATTGGGATAAATCCTTTTAAGTACATTTTAATTTTTTTCTTTATTTTCTCCTTGCAGAATTCAGTCTGTCTTTAAGTATATTTTTAAATATGAATCATTACTCCAGTATCTTCTTTTATAATTTCATATTTTCATGTATTTTAATTTTCAATTCACTGAAATCAGAGCATCAACACATTTATTTTCTTACACTCACGAAGATAATTTGTCATTGACAATTGTAGATGAATTTATTGGATCTGAAGTCAAAGCCCTATCTCTTGCATCAGGAACAATATTACTTAAGCTTAAATGTAATAAATCTAGGAGTGGCTCACACCTGCAGACCCAGTACATTGGGAGACAGAGACAGAGGCAGGCAGATCACTTCAGCCTAGGAGTTTGAGACCAGCCTGGGCAACATGGTGAAACCCCTTCTCTACAAAAAATACAAAAATTAGCTGAGCATGGTGGTGTGTGCCTGTAGTCCCAGCTACTTGGGAGGCTGAGGTGGGAGAATCACTTAGCCCTGGAGGTGGAGGCTGCAACGAGCCATGATTACACCACTGTACTCCAACCCAGGTAAAGAGTAAGACTTTGTGTCAAAAAAAGATGTAATCTAAAGGATTATTATATTCATAGCAAGTTCTAAACTCAAGCTTTAATACTCTTCTAGTTTTGATATACCTCTTCTTTTCTTTTCTTCCGTTCAGTGCCCACTGCCCCTCTTTTGGTTCAAGCCTGAAGCCTGAAACTGACTCCTGATATACTCATTTTAAGTCACTCCTTTCCCCCTGCTGAATTCAGAATTAAGTCCATATGCTCTTGTGAAGCCCATCATGATTTGTGTTTATTCTGAGCTTTCCATTATTGTTCTTCATACTCTTGCCTCCCCTAAAATACTTTTATTCCACTCTTTTTATTTGAATTTTACACATCTTTTAAAGTTTAGCTCAAAATCTGTTCTACTCTAGAAACGTTTTTTCCCAAATTTCTCAGAAGGAGCACACTGTACCTTTTATGTCTTATAAAACTTAGACCATTTTGCTCTTAGGATCATAGTTCTTAATATGCACATCTCATATTCCTTACTAAATTGTCAATTTCATGACCTTAGGAATTGCATCACTTAGTTTGTCATCTCCAACATGTGCAACAGTTATGTATGCATAATGAAAAGAGTCAAGATAATGCAAAGTTAAGTTCCAGCTAAACCAAATGACATGTGACAAGTTATTTTGATTTCACTGGATCCTTCAAAATTTTCAAACATTCAGACAAATGTGCCACTTACCTTACACATTTGTCTTAAGTGCTAAAGGGATAATCTATTATTTTGACATACAGAAGTCCTCATTAACTGTTCTTTCTTACCTCTCAAAAATATCTACCATAATAATTTGAAACTAAGCTCAATACATAAATCTGTATGATACCCAAGACACTGAGGGCCTGAACTACATAGTGTTATGAATGAAAAGGAAAAGATAAATACTGAAAAATATTATAAGCTAGAATTTATATGAGTCAGTAATTTTCTGGGGAGAAGAATGACTGAGATTTTAATCCTGGAAATATTATGCCACTTGATTAAAAGAGAGAGAGAGAGAGAGACCAAGATCTTGTTTGAGGAAATTTGTCAAAGGAAGTAAGTCTAGGCAATGCCATTCTAAAGGAAAAGTTACAGGAGCACTAGTAACTTCATAGGCTTCGTGGAAATGATCTAAAGCACCAGTCATTAAAGGGTGTGTTTTTAAAAAAAAACTGCACTGGTAGTTATTAACTTGAGTGTCAGTTTCAAAATTAGACTGTTAATAGTGGAGAAGTCTGGAATTAAGGGAGAGAAATAAGTTATTGATCTGGGAGAGAAATAATTGTTAAATTTTAGGGATTCTTGAACCTTTAAATTAATAATTTCCTTTTGTTTATTTAAAAGAAATGGTTCTTCTGTAATAAGTTATATTGTAATCAAATGATAACATTTACCTATTCCTTTTAAATTTTACTTTTTGTGGGTACATAGTATGTGTATGTATTTGTAGGGTACATGAGATGTTTTGTTATAGGCATGCACTGTGAAATAACCACAACATGAAGAATAGGGTATCCATCCCCTAATTTATCCATTGAGTTTTAAACAATCTACTCTTTATGTAATTTAAAAATATATGGTTATTACTGACTATAGGCACCTTGTGCTATCAAATACTAGGGCTTATTCGTTCTATTTATTTTGTACCATTAACCATCTCTACCTCCCTGCCAACCCCCCACTACCATTCCCAGCCTCTGGTAATCATCCATCTACTCTGTATGTCCGTGAGTTCAGTTGTTTTGAGTTTTAGATCCCACAAATAAGTGAGAATAGGCGATATTTGTCTTTCTGTGCCTGGTTTATTTCACTTAACATAATCTCCAGTTCCACTCATGATGTTGCAAATGACTGAATCTCATCCTTTTTATGGCTGAATAGTACTACATTGTGTATATGTACCACATTTTCTTTATCCATTCATCTGTTGGTGGACGCTTAGGTTGCTTCCAAATCTTAGCTATTGTAAACAGTGATGCAACAAATATAGTTGTGCAGATATCTCTTTGATATACTGATTTCCTTTCTTTGGGGTAATAACCAGCAGTGAGATTGTTGAATTATATGGTATCTCAATTTTTAGTTTTTTTGAGGAACCTCCAAACTGGTCTCTTTAGTAGTTGTACTAACTTACATTCCTACCAACAGTATATGAGTATTCCCTTTTCTCCACGTCCTCGTTAGCATTTGCTATTGCCTATCTTTTAGGTATAAGCCATTTTAACTGGGGTGAGATGTTATTTCATTGTAGTTTTGATTTGCATTTCACTGATGATTAATTATGTTGAACACCTTTTCAGATACGTGTTTGCCATTTGTATGTCTTCTTTTGAGTACTGTCTATGCAAATCTTTTGCCGATATTTTGATTGGATTATTAGATATTTTTTTCTGGTGGAGTTCTTTGAGTTCCTTATATATTCTGGCTATTAATCTTTTGTCAGATGGGTGGTTTGAACATATTTTCTCCCATTCTGTGAACTGTCTCTTTACTTTGTTGATTGTATCCTTTGCTGTGCAGAAGCTTTTTAACTTAATATGATCCCATTTGTCCATTTTTACATTGCTCGTGGGGTGTTACTCAAGACATTTTTGCCAAGACCAGCGCCCTGGAGATTTTCCTCAATGTTTTCTTGTAGTAATTTTATGGTTTGAGGTCTTACATTTAAGTCTTTAATGTCTTTTGATTTGATTTTTGTGTGTAAAGGAGATAGGGATCTAGCTGCATCTTTCTGCATATGGACATCCAATTTTCCCAGCACCATTTATTGATGAGATTGTCTTTTCCCCAGATTATGTTCTTGGCACCTTTCTCAATAATGAGGTCATTGTAGGTTTGTGGATTTGTTTCTGGGTTCTCTATTCTGTCCATTGGTCTATATGTCTGCTTTTATGCCAGTACCATGCTGTTTTGGTTACTATAGCTCTGTAGTATAATTTGAAGTCAAGTAATGAAGGAACAGTTCTTCCAGTTTTTTTCTTTTTACTTAGAATAACTTTGGCTATTCTGGGTCTTTTGTGGTTCCATATAAATTTGGGGATTTTTGTTTTTATTTCTGTGAAGAATGTCATTGGCATTTTGATAGGGATTGCTTTTAATCTGTAGATTGCTTTGGGTCCTGTGGACATTTTAACAATATTGATTCTTCCAATCCATGAACATGGAAGATTTTTCTATTTTTTGGTGTCCTCTTTAATATCGTTCATCAGTGTTTTACAGTTTTCATTATAGAGATCTTGCATTTGTTTGCTTAAGTTAATGCATAGGTATTTAATTTTATGTGTGGCTATTGTAAGTTAGATTACTTTTTAAATTTTTTTTAATTTTACTTTAAGTTCTGGAGTACAAGTACAGAACATGTAGGTTTGTCACATAGGTATATGTGTGCCATGGTGGCTTGTTGGACTTGTCAACCCATCATCTAAGTTTTAAGCCCTGCATGCATTAGCTATTTATCCTAATGCTCTCCCTTCTTTTGTCCCTATCCCCTGGCAGGCCCTAGTGTGCGTTGTTCCCCTCCCTGTGTCCATGTATTCTCATTTTTCAACTCTCACTTATGACTGAGAACATGTGGTGTTTGGTTTTCTCTTCCTGTGTTAGTTTGCTGCGGATGATGGATTCCAGCTTCATCCATGTCCCAGCAGAGAACATGATCTCATTCCTTTTTATGGCTATATAGTATTCCATGGTGTATATGCACATTTTCTTTATCCAGTCTATCATTGATGGGCATTTGGGTTGGTTCCATCTTTGATATTGTAAATAGTGCTGCAATAAATATATACATGCATGTGCCTTTACAGTAGAATGATTTATAATCCTTTGGGTATATACCCAATAATGGAATTTCTGGGTCAAATGGTATTTCTCATTCTAGATCCTTGAGGAATCACTACACTGTCTTCCACAATGGTTGAACTAATTTACATTCCCACCAACAGTGTAATAGTGTTCCAGTTTCTCCACAGCCTCGCCAGCATTTATTGTTCCCTGACTTTTTAATAATCACCATTCTAACTGGCATAGGATGAAAACTGTGAAATGCTTTGTGAATTTGTATATCATCCTTGTTCAGGGGCCATGCTAATCTTCTCTGTATCATTCCAATTTTAGTATATGTGCTGCCAAAGCGAGCACTTGAATTACTTTTTTATTTCTTTTTCAGATTGTTCATTTTTGGCACATAGAAATGCTAGTCCTTTTTGTGTGTTGATTTTGTTTCCTGAAATTTTACTGATTTTTATCAGTTCTAATAGTTTTCTTGTGGAGTTTATAGGTTTTCCCAAGTATAAGATCATATCATCATCTGCAAACAAGGATAATTTGACTTCTTCTTTTCCAATTTGGATGCCTTTTATATCTTTTTGTTGTTGCTTGTTTGTTTTTGTCTGATTGCTCTAGCTAGGACTTCTGGTACTATGTTGAATAACACTTTTGACACCGGGCATCCTTGTCGTGTTCTAGATGTTAGAGGAAAAGCTTTCAGTTTTTCTCCATTCATTGTGATACTAGCTGTGAGTCTGTTGTGTATGGCTTTTATTATGTTGAAGTATGTTCCTTCTATTCCCAGTTTTGTGAGGGTTTTTATCATGAAGGAATGTTGAGTTATATCAAATGCTTTGTCAGCATCAATTGATATGATCATATAGTTTTTATCCTTTATTCTATTAATGTGATGTATCCCATTGTTTGATTTATATATGTTGAATCATCCTTGCATCCCCAGGAAAAAAGTCCTACTAGCTCACGATGAATGATCTAATTTAGTGTTGAATTCTGCTTTCTAGTATTTTGTTGAGGATTTTTTCATCAATATTAATCAGAGATTTTGGCCTGTAGTTTTCTGTTTTGGATGTGTCTTTGTCTGGTTTTGGTATCAGGGTAGTACGGGCCTCATAGAATGAGTTTGAAAGTACTTCTTCCTCCTCTATTTTTCAGAATAGTTTTAGTAGGATTGGTATTAGTTCTTTAAATGTTTGTTAGAATTCAGCAATGAAGCCATTAGGTCCCGGGCTTTTCTTTACTGGGAATGTTTTTTATTATGGCTTCAAATTCATTACTTGTTATTGGCCTGTTCAGGTTTTGGATTTCTTCCTGGTTTAATGTCAGTAGGCTGTATCTCTTTAGGAATTTGTCTGTTTCTTCTAGATTTTCCAAATTACTGGCATATAGTTGCTCATAGTAGCCACTAATGATCCTTTGAATTTCTGCAGTATCAGTTGTAATTTCTCCTTTTTCATTTCTGATTTGATATATTTGGATCTTCTTGCTTTTTTCCTTAGTTAGTCTGGCTAACAGTTTGTCAGTTTTGTTTAACTTTTCAAAAAAAAAAAAAAACAGCTCTTTGTTTCATTGATCTTTCGTATTGTATTTTCATTTCAATTTTATTTATTTTTGCTTGGTATTTATTATTTCTTTTGTTCTACTAATTATTGGTTTGGTTTGCTCTTTCTTTTCTAGTTCTTTAAGATGCATCATTCAATTATTTATTTGAAGTTTTTCCTCTTTTTTGATGTAGATACTTACAGCTATCAACTTCCCTCTGAGTACTGCTTTTGCTGTATTCCATAGGTTTTAGCATGTTGTATTTCTATTATCATTTGTTTCAAGAAATTTTTCAATATCCTTTTTAATTTCTTCATTGAACTACTGGTTATTCAGGAGCATATTGTTTAATTTCCAAGTATTTGTATAGTTTTCAAAATTCCTACTGATTTCTAGTTATATTCCATTGTGGTTCTAGAAGATGCTTGATATTATTTCAGGTTTTTTAAAATGTTTTCAGAGTTGTTTTGTGACCTAAAATATAGCCTATTCTTGAGAAAGACCTATGTGCTGGGGAAAAGAATGTGTATTATGCAGTTGTTGCATGATATGTTCTGTAAATATCTGTTAGATCCATTTGGTCTGTAGTGCAGATTAAGTCTGCTGTTTCTTTGTTGACTTTCTGTCTGGAAGATACTTCCAATGCTGAAAGGGTGGTGTTGAAGTCTCCAGTTGTTACTGTATTGGGGTCTACGTCTCTCTTTTACTTGAGTAATAGTTGCTTTATATATCTGGGAACTGCAGTGTTGGGTGCATATCTATTTAAAATTATTATGTCCTCTGGCTGAACTGACCCCTTTATCATCACATAGTGACCTTCTTTGTCTCTTTTTACAGTTTTGGTCTTTAAATCTATTTTGTTTGATATAAGTATAGTGACTCCTGTTCTGTTTTGGTTTCATTGACATGTAATGTCTATTTCTATTCTTTCGTTTTCAGTCTGTGTGTCTTTATAGGTGAAGTGTGTTTCTTCTAGGCAACAGATCAATGGGTCTTGGTTTTTCATCTATTCAGTTAGTCAGTGTCTTTTGATTGGGAAGTTTACATTCAGTGTTATTGATAAGTAAGGACTTAGTACTTCTATTTTGATTTTTTGTTTCCTGGTGGTTTTATGGCTTTCTCTTCCTTCTTTCTTTTATTACTGTCTTCCTCTAGTGAAGATGATTTTCTCTGGTAATATGATTTAGTTTTTTGCATTTTATTTTTAGTGTGTCCATTGTATGTTTTTTGGTTTGAGGTTCCCATGAGGCTTGCAGATACCTTCTTATAACCCATTATTTTAACCTGATAACAACTTAACACTATTTACATAAACAAGCAAAAAGAAAACTAATAAAAACTTGCCCTAACTTCATCCCCCTACTTTTTAACTTTTTATTGTTTCTACTTATGTCTTACTGTTGTACTATGTCTTAAAAAGTTGTCGTTCTTCTTTTTGATTGGTTCATTACTTAGTCTTTCTACTTAGGATAAGAGTCGTTTATGGTTCATTACTTAGTCTTTCTACTTAGGATAAGAGTCGTTTATACACCTCAGTTACAGTATTATAATATTCTGTGTTTTTCTGTGTACTATTACTAGTGAGTTTTTTACCTTCAGGTGATTATTTATTGCTCATTAATGTCCCTTTCTTTCTGGTTGAAGTACTCCCTTTAGCATTTCTTCTAGCACAGGTCTGGTGTTGGTGATATCCCTCAGCTTTTGTTTGTCTTGGAAAGTACTTCTCCTTCATGTTTAAAGGATATTTTCACTGCATATACTATTCTAAGGTAAAAGGGTTTTTTTTTCTTTAGCACTTTAAATACATGATGCCACACTCCCTTCTATCCTGTAAAGTGGTTTACGGTGAAAAGTCTGCTGCCCAGCGTATTTCCGCACCATTGTATGTTATTTATTTCTTTTCTCTTGCTGCTTTTAGGATGTTTTATTCTTGACATTTGGAGACTTGATTATTAAATGCCTTGGGGTAGTCTTCTTTGAATTAAATCTGCTTGGTGTTCTATAATGTTCTTGTACTTGGATATTAATATATTTCTCTAGCTTTCAGAAGTTATCATTATTATCCCTTTGAATTAACTTTCTACCTTTAAACCTTATTTCTTTCTTTACCTCCTCTTTGAGGCCAACAACTCTTAGATTCCTTTTTCAATATATTTTCTAGCTCCTGTAGGTGTGCATCATTATTTTTTATTCTTTTTTCTTTTGTCTTCTCTGTGTATTTTCAGGTGGCCTATCTTCAAGCTCACTAATTCATCTGTTTTGTCTATTCTGATATTAAAAGACTCTGATTCATTTTTCAGTATGCCAGTTGCATTTTTCAGCTCCAGTATTTCCACCTGGTTCTTTTTAATTATTTCAATCTCTTTGTTAAATTTATCTGATACAATTCTGAAGTCCTCCTCTCTGTTATCTCGAATTTCTTTGAATTTCCTCAACACAGCTATTTTGAATTCTCTCTGTGAAAGTCCACGTGTCTCTGTTTCTCCAGGATTGGTCCCTGGTGCCTTTTTAAGTTTATTTGGTAAGGTCATGTTTTTCTGGATGGTGTTGATGCTAGTAGATATTCTTTGGTGTCTGGACATTGAAGAGTTAAGTATTTAATGTAGTCTTCACTGTCTAGGCTTATTCATAGCTGTCCTTCTTGAGAAGGCTTTCCAGCTATTTGAAAGGACCTGGGTGTTGTGATCTAAACTATGTATTCTTTATGGGGCATCCCCGGCCCGGTAATGCTATGGTTCTCCCAGACTCGTAGAGGTGCTGCGCTGATGGTCTTGAACATGATTTGGGAGAATTCTATATGTGACCAGGCAGAGACTCTTTTTCTCTTCCCTTACTTTCTCCAAAACATAAACAGTCTCTCTCTGTTCTGAGTCACCTACATCTAGGGATGGAGTGACACAGGCATCCCTGTGGCCACCACCACTGTGACTGTGCTGAGTCACACCTGAAGCCAGAGCAGCACTGAGTCTTGCCTAAGGCCCATTGTAACCACTCCCTTACTACTGCCTGTGTTTTCTCAAGGTCCTGGGATTCTACAATCCACAGGTAGCAAAGCGAGCCAGGCCTGTGTTCTTTCCTTCAGGATGACAAGGTCCCCCAAACTCTGGGTGAGTCTAGAAGTGTTGTGTGGTGGTCAGAGACTAGAGTTAAAAAACCTTAGAAGTGTAACTGATATTCTGTTGCATTGCAGCTGAGCTGGTGCTCAAACCACAAGTCTCAGCCCTTCTTATCCTTCCCTTCACTTTCCAAAGGCAGAGTAGCCTCACCTCTTAGCCACTGCCTCCCCTGGCTACAAGGCAAGGTATACTGCCAGAATACCACTGGAGTACCCTTAAGGTACAGGGGCTCTTAGGTCCACTTGTGGTGAATGTTGCCTGGTGTAGTACTCACTTTTCAGTGCTGTGAGCACCCCTCTGGCCCAGGGCAGTTCCATAAATGCTATCCAACAGTCAGCTCTTGAATCAGGGACCCCAGAGCCCACTTGATGCTCTACCTGCCTGTGGTGGTGTTGGTACCTAAGGGGCAAGACAAAGTCCCCTTTACTTTTCCCTCTGCTTTTCTAAAGCAGGAGTTTTGCCCCATAGCACCACAGCGGAAATTTGCTGAGTCTCACCTGCAGCCAGCAAGTCTCAGAGGCTCAGCAAGACCCTCGAGGTGATTCCTGGGCATCACTGCTGGTTATTCAGGGCCCAAGGGCTCTTCAGTTAGCAGATGATGAATGCTGTAAGGATTGAGCCCTTTTCTTCAAGGTAGGGAATACCCTTCTGACTCAGGGTGTGTCTTGAAATGTCATCTGGGAGCTATGGCCTGGAACAGAGCCTCACTGCTCTGCCTGGTGCCCTATCCTGCTGTGGCTGAGCTGGTAACCAAGATGCAAGACAAAGTCCTCCCCTCCCTTCCCTCTCCTCTCCTCAAGCAGAAGGAAGAGATCTCTTTTGGAGCCTCAAACTATACAGCCTGGGATTAAGGGAGGGGTGATTTCAGTCCTTCCTTGGCTGCCCCAGCTGGTGTCTCATTATGTCATGTGCCCCCCACCCCAGTCCACTGTTTCTGGGCCTAGTTCAGCCCTAGAACTCACCTATGAGTTGCAGTACTTATGGCCTAGACTGCCTTTCAAGTTTACTTAGAGACTGAGAGCACTTTGGCCCTCAGAGGTAAGGTTTGAAGGCACTCAAGCTGGAACCACTGGGATCAGCAACTCCTTTCTGGCTAGGGCTGGTTTAAATGCTCCTTCCTTGGTTGGGCATCAGCTGAGTTTGTTCTGGTTTTCCTTTCTGTTCTAACAGGGCAGCACCGAGTTCATTGCCTCACAATTGTTGTGTTCTCCCTTCCAGCACCCAGAAATGCTCTCTGCAGCAGGTTGCAGCTGCAGGGGTGTGGGAGGGGTGGGATCAGCTATTCAGGACCTTTTTTTTTTCTATGTCTTAAGTGCTGCTTTCAGCGATCTGAAGATAAAATTGGATACTTTGGGTGGTCACTTGATTTGGTTCTTGTGAAGGTATTTTTTTTTTCTGTGTAGATAGTTGTTAACGTGCTGTCCTTGTTAGGTGGGGGGATAATCGGTGGAGCTTTCTATTCTGCTGTCTTGCTCTGCTTCCTATATTTACTTATTAAAGATTTTAATGGATGGGAAGTTCAAGATTATACCACTATGCTTAGTTTGCACGTAGTAGTTAATCCTGAAACAAGAGAAGTCCTAAAGTGCATTTTAGCTAGCTTCTTTACATTTCTTATGTTAGGGTCAAAGTTAGATAAATCATATATTCTGAAACAATCTCAAAAATAATTCAGAGGTGATACTATATGTTATAGAGATAAATTTGTAACAGTTTATTACGTTGTTTCTACATGTTTCTAATTTATTCTTGAGTATGCACTTTTTAAAGTAAGCATTTTTAGTCCATGTAATAATATTAAAAATTAAGCTTAGGTGAAGATATCTAACATAACTTTTAAAATAAATATCTTCAGTGGTTTCTATCTAATTTAAGTATAAGTACTCTTGCTCTATTTTAGTTTTCATTTGCATGGCATATCTTTTTTCATCCCTTCACTTTCAGTTTGTATGTGTTCCCACAAGATAAAGTAAGTCTTTCTTGTAGGCAGCATATAGTTGCTATTGTTTTTTATCCACTCAGCCACTCTGTATCTTTTTCTTGAGAGGGGGTCTCGCTATGTTGCCCCCTCTCCAGGAATTAGAGACCCCTAGTCTCTAATTCCTGGGCTCAAGCAATCCTCCTGCCTCTGCCCCACATCTTTTAATTGGAAAATCTAACATATTTACGTTTGAGGTAATTATTGATATGTAAGAAGTTATTACTGTTATTTTATTAATTGTTTCCTGGTTGTTTATAGATCCTTTGTTCCTTCGTGTCATGCTGTTTTTCTTTGTGATTAAGTGATTTTCTCTAGTGGTATGCTTTGATTCTTTACTTTTTATCTTTTGGGTATCTACTGTAAGGTTTTTGCTTTGTGGTTACCATGAGATTTATAAAAACATCTTATGTTTTAACAGGCTATTTCAAGCTGCTAACAACTTAACTTTGATCATATAAAAAACTCTACACTTTTGCCACCCCAGCACATTTTATGTTTTTAGTGTCACAGTTTACATTTTTATATTGTATATCTCTTAATAAATTATTGTACCTATTATTATTCTCAATAGTTTTGTCTTTTAACCTTCACTAAAGATATAAGTGATTTACATACCACCATTACAGTATTAAAGTATTCTGAATTTGATTTTTACCAGTGAGTTTTATACTTTCATATGTTTTCATGTTACTAATTTTCATATTTTTCTTTCACCTTGAAGAGTTCCCTTTAGCATTTCATGTAAGACAGGCCAAGTGGGAATAAACTCCCTCAGGTTTTGTTTGTCTAAGAGTCTTTCTCTTTTATTTCTGAAGGAAAGTTTTGCTGGGTTCAGTAATTCAGGTTGGCAGGGTTTTTTTCCTTCAATATTTTGAATGTATGATCCTACTCTCTCCTGGCCTGTAAGACCTCTGTTGAGAAGTCTGCTACTAGCCTTATGGAAACTCCTTTATATTTTATGTTTTTTGCTTCTTTTCTTTTCCTGATTTCAGGATCCTCTCTTTGTCCTTAATTGTTGTCAATTTGAGTGTAGTTTACGTTGGAATAGTCTTTTTTGGATTGAATCTCATTGGAGACCTTTGACCTTCCTATACCTGGATATTTATGTCTTTCTCCAAATTTGGAAAGGTTTTAGCTGTTATTTCTTTATAAGCTTTCTATCCCTTTGTTTTTCTTTTCTCCTTTATGAACTCTTATAACCCAAACATTTGCTATTTTGATGCTGCTCATATACCCTGTAAGCTTTCTTCATTCCTTTTCATTCTTTTTTTCTTTTTTCTCCTCTTACTGTATATTTTCAAATAGCTTATCTTTGAGTTCATAGATTATTCATTTTACCTGATCAATTCTGAGGTTGATGCTATTACATTTTTCATTTCATTCATAGTATTTTTAAGCTCCAGAATTTGACCTTTTAAAAATATAATTTCAATCTCTCTGTTAATGTTTAATTTTGGTCATTTATTGTTTTCTTGATTTTATTAAATTGTTTCTTTCTTTTTTTCTTTTTTTTAAGTTTACTGAGATTCCTGAAAACAGTTATTTTGAATCTTTGTCAGATAGTTTGTATAGGGGTCAGCTACTAAGAAATTGTGTTCTTGTGGTGATGTTATGTCTCCTTGGTTTTTCATGTTTCTCATTGCCTTACATTAATGTCTGTGCATTTAAAGAAATGTAAGGACTTATTCCAATTTTTGCAGACTTAATTTTTCTGGGAAAGCCCTTCACCAGTCAGCCTGTCCAGAGATTCTTGGCAGGCCGTCTAGTATGATCCTTGATGTGCTTGTTGCTGGAATCCTTGGGCAGGCTGGCCTACTACCTGGGTTAGCAGATGGGTGGGCCTGGTACCTGGGTCCTCAGGGTTGGGCCTGAAGCCCAAATCCACTGCAGTGGACATGTTGATTGGGTCTTAAGGGATAGGCCTGGAGCCTGTGTCCACGAGGGTGGGCCTGGAGCTTGTATCATCCACAGGAACCAGCCTGAAGCCTGGTCCACAGGGGCTCACCTGGTGCTGGGGTAGAGCTTGAACCTGAGTCTTCAGGAGATGGCTGAATGCTGGATGGGCCTGACACCTGGGACCACTGGCATGGGCTTGGAGCCTGAGTACATGGAGGCTGGCCTAGCACTGGGGTGTCTTGGATTATTGAAATGATCACTGAGATACCTGGTTCCTGGGATCACTGAGAAAGAACTGGAGCCCAAGTCTGCATGGGTGATTCTGGAGCCTCAGTCCAAGGGGTCCTGCCTGGTACTGGGGTATGTGGGAGTAGGCATGGACCCTGAGTCTTCTAGAATAAGCCTGGAGCTGGGGCCTGGTGCTGGGACCAGTGTGGAGCCTGGAACCAGAGTCTGGTCTGGAGCCCAGCATTGTGGGTGCTAGCCCAATGCCTGGAACTTCTGAGGGTGGCCTGGAGCCTGAGTCTGTAGAAGCAAGCCCAGAGACTTGATGTGCAGGGGCTAGCTTAGAGGTTAGGTCCCTTGGGACTAACATGGGTCTTGGAGCCGAAGGGCCCAGACTAGAACTTGGTAACACAGGGATGGTCCTGGTACCTAGGTCCATAGCGGCCAGAACAGCCCTGTGGTCTACTGGAACTGGCCTGGGCCCTGGGTCTGCTGGAACACTGAGCTGCAGGAGATCCAGCCAGGGCTACAGGAGCCAGCCTAGAGGGTGGGGCTATGGAATCCTGCCTGGTGCTGGGGTGGGCCTGGAGGCTCAGTCTGTGGATACCTGCCTCTTGGGGTCTGTATCAGCCTCCTCCGGGGGCTGGTCTCAAGGCTGAGTCTGCAGGTACCTGCCTTATGACTAGGGCTGTAGGGGTTGGCCAGGTGCTGGGGCTGGCCCTGACCTGAAGCCAGAAGCCTTGGGAGCTAGTCCAGTGCTGGGAGTGGTTGAGGGCTTGGTACTGCTGAGGTTAGCCTGATGTTGAGGTAACCTGAGGACCAACTTCACTGTGCAGGCCTGGAGGTTGGGGTTGAATGATTCAGCTTGTGACTGGGGCAGGCCTGGAGGCTGAGTCCACTGACCTGGAGGCTGTGGGGGCCTTCTTAGCACTGGGTATTATTGGCATGGGTCCAGTTTTAGAGTTGAATGAAAGTTCAGTGCTCACTTCCCTCTATTTCTCTCACACAGAGGGATCTCTCTCCACTCTATGCCGGGGTTGGTAGAGGGCTGATGCTGATAGTGTGAAACTATCTTTCCTACCTTCTTGAATGTACCTTATGTCTGTGCTACACCCAGATGCTGCTATAATCTCCTGCCTATTTGTTTTGTTTTTTAGTTTTTTGGCTCTTGTGAGGTTATTTTCATGTGTGGCTAGTTGTTTTAATTCATGTTTCTGTAGAGAGATGAGTGCTGAAAAGTCCTATTCCACCATCTTGATGATGTCCTTCCTAATGGTTTTTTAATTAGAAAGTCCTGCATGCTTTTCTGCAAAAATTAAGACAGTTGTACAGAGAGTTAAACATTAAGTTGTCTCTCCTTGTTTCTTTTCTAGCCCCACTTATCAGAATTAACCATTAAATATGGTTTATTTTATTCCAGATTTTTCTCTGCATATATTTATTTTTTGTTATTATTGGGAGTTGGATGTATTGTATTTGTTCTACAACTTTTTATTCATTTAATATGCAATTGGCATCTCTTTGTGAAAGCATTTGGTACCATACCAACTTATTCACTTTGATAGCCAAATAACAATGAGAATTTTGATGTTTATGACTCACACTGTATAGAAAAATGGATAAACTTTGGCAGAATACACTGTAGCTCTTAAGAATTTTAGATGACAGTATAGACCTGAAGTGTAAATGCAGAAAGTTTTGGCATGTATTATTTATTACAGTGGTCAACACTATAGCATACATTTCTAGATCTTAGTATACCAACATTACATTATAGTTTTGAGGGGCTTGTATGAGACTTGTTTGGCCACATAAGTGTGCTAGTGTTTGTACAATTATGAAGGATATTTGTCTACTATGGGCAAAGATAGTTTGTGGTTCCTTGTAATTTCTAGATAACATTGAAGGCATAGTTTCGTGTTTCTTGGACCTGTAAAATGAGAGTGGTAAAAATCTCTTACTTGATTCTTACGAAAATCCTGTGACAAGTGACACTTCTAAAGCAAAGCATTTCTTAGGGTTGTCTGCTATAAAACATAAAATATCAAGGCTGTTTTTTGTTTGGCTTGTTAGTTTTCTGGTTTGTTTTTTGGTTGGTTGTTTCTTTGTTCGTTTGTTTGAAACAGTGTCTTGCTGTCACCCAGGCTGAAAGGCACAATCATACCTTACTGCAGCCTCAACTGCCTCAACCTCCTGGGCTCAAGTGATCATCCTAGCCTCTGGAGTAGCTAGGACCACAGGCGTGTGCCATGATGCCCAGCTAATTTTTATTTCTATTTTTTGTAGAGATGATGTCTTGCTCTGTTGACCAGGCTGGTCTCAAACTCCTGGCCTCAAGCGATCCTCCTACCTCAGCCTCCCAAAGTGCTGGTATTACAAGAATCAGCCACTGCACCTGGCCAAGGCTGGATTTAGAAATCCAGCCTTTAATTACTGGTGTCCAAAATCATTCCATGAAGCTCATGAAATTACTGATGCCCCCATAATGATTTCTTAGAATGTCATTGCCTAGACTTATCATACTAAATAAACTCTTGCTATATCTGACATTAGAGGGATACTTAGTATGTGTATATTAAATTTACATTGCATACTCGAACAAAAAGCTGTTACTGTAGTCTCACAATCACTCAAATTTGAAGTGGCATATAAAATCATGTATAGTTGAGGAATGAAAATGATATCTCTTAAGTATTTATTAATGTGATATATTTGTCTTCCCTTTTTTATTCACAGATGCCATTTGGAATAAACAGAAAAAGGCTGAACTTTTTACAGATAAGTTTTGTCAAGTATGTGGAGTGGTGCTACAGTTTGAATCACAAAGAATTTCACATTATGAGGTAGGTTAAAAATAATGGTAATAGGGTCTCAAGCAGGTTTGTAAATGTAGCAAGTAAACTTCCTATAAGTCATTTTACTTGATTCTTACAAGAATCCTGTGAAAAAGGTAGTATTATTTTCCTCTGATGGATGAGGAGACTGGCTCAGAAAGGGATGGTAATATACTACTTGAAGTTTGGGGAATTCAGATTAAATTCAGTCTTTTTACTCCAAAGATTTTTTTCTTTTTTTTTTCACACCGCTCTGCCTCCCTTTGTATCCATCAAGTCATCCGTCCTTGTATTAAATATAAGAGGCATTATGAAGCTTGCATAGGAAACTAAATGTGAATCAATGGATGTTATCTAGAACTCCCAGAGTCTTTGTTTACAGGAAATGAAGTCTGTAAAAACAAAACTAACTAGTTGATCGAGCCACATGTTTTTAGACACAGGACCATAGACTCCTAGAGCTAAAACAGAATGTTTAATGTCCTTACTCTCTTAGTTTATAGATTAGAAAACTGAGACCCAGAGGGTTAATAATTCTCCATGGCTAGTCACTGGTATGACTAAGCCTAAAAATGGTTTATTCTGATTTCATATCCAGTGTTCTTTCCCTTCATGGGTGTTGCTTCATATTTCTACATCATCTGATGAGCTGTTGGATTTCTTTCATATCTGGTATCTAGGTTACCAAAAATACAAGATACATTCAGTTAAAACTAATGTAATGCCAGTTCCCCTTTTTTAAACACCTCATCTTGTTCTTCCCATTGCTAATCCTATTGGTAATTATATTTTAGTCCTAATGTTGGCTGAAATTAAATTACTATAATTACAGATAGAGAAGTTGTGTTGACTGGGTTGAGAGGAGCTAGGTTTAAGACTTCACTCCACCATTGACTAGTTATATAAGCTTGGCAAGTCACTTTACCTTTCTGAACATATTTCTTGGACCTATAAAATGAGAGTGGTAAAATATCTTACTATACTTGGAAATCAAATGTGTGAGAGTGCCTAGCACATCTTTAAACTCCATAGATCAGATTTAGAATTAGTAACAGAAGACAGACATTCAGGGGACTCTGAGATAACTACAATTTATCCATTTGAACTGTTTTAATTTACATGTGAAAAACAGCTTTTTGTGAAATCATAAAGTACTATTCACTCTAGAAAATAGGCAAAAATACGAGAAAATAAATATAATTCTGTAACTTGTAGTTAACCATTATTGAATTCCTCTTTTGCTTCTGTGATTCCAATATGATTTCTAAACACACATACACATATACACATACATTTTTACAAAAAAAGATATACAGACTCTCTCAGTATAGTATTATAAAATATAGCAGTATTGCAATTTAATGGTGTTGCATTTATTAATACTTCTTTTGTGTGTGTGTGTATGTGTTTTAAGAAACCATTCTATCCAGTTTTGTCATATGGATATTTTCCTCTATTTTCTTCTAAAACTTCGAAGTTTTACTTCTTATGTTATAATCCATCTGATATTGATTTTCGTGTATGCAGTGTGATAACATTTTTTTCATATGGATAGCCAGTTGTTCCAGCACTATTTATTATATAGTCCATCCTTACTCCATTGATTTGTAGTGGCACTTCTATCATATGCTAATTTCTACATATATATAGGTTTGTTTTGAGGCTTTTATCCTGTTTTATTGTATTGGCCTGGTTTCCTATATCTGCAACAATTTCACCTTTAAAATAAGTCACAGCTTTCAAATAAGTCACAGTATCTGTAGAAGAAATTTATAAGATCTTAAAAAATTAAAAAATCATAAATAAAGTTAAAAATATATGCTACACGTTAGGTGATATTTATAACCTGTATAACTAATAAAAGATTCGTGTCTAGATTATGTAAAGGATCACACCTCAATTAGAATAAGAAACAAATAGAAAAATAGGAAAGTGATGTGAACAGGCCATAGAATAGATACTCAACTTCACTAATGATTATACGGGATATGGAAGTTAAAATGGTAATGAACTATCATATAAGAACCATAATACTGGCAAAAATTAAAATCTAATAACACTTAACACTTCAAGATAATGTAGTGAAACAAACACTCTCTGAGATCAGATGAGATCGGTCCCATTCAGGGTGGTATGGCCATAGACAAAACAAACACTCTCATTGCTGCATTTGGAGATGTAAACTGCATCAAAATTTTCTAATACCTGGTGAAGTTGAAAATCCACACTCTATAGGCCAAGAATTCCACTTCTAGGTATCTATTCTAAAGGAACTCTTGAACATGTATATTGGGAGATCTATTTATATATGTTAATTGCAGCAATGCCTCTATTAGCAAAATAAACTGAAACATAATTGTCCTAAACAGGAAACTGGATAGGTAGCATATGGACTAGAATATTATACAGTATGTAGCATGAATGAACTAGAGCTACATGTATCAATATCAATAAGTCTTTTTTAAATTTTTTTATTTTTTTTCAATCATAGCTTTAATAAGGTTTTGGGGTTTGGTTTTATTTTTATTATACTTTAAGTCCTGGGGTACATGTGCAGTTTGTGCAGGATTGTTACATAGGTATGCACATGCCATGGCGGCTTGCTGCATCCATTCCATTCCCCCATCATCTACATTAGGTATTTCTCCTAATGTTATCCTTCCCCAATACCCCGCTATACCACCGCTAGCCCCTCCACCCCCTTCAACAGGACCCCATGTGTGATGTTCCCCTCCCTGTGTCCATGTGTTCTCATTGTTCAACACTCACTTGTGAGTGAGAATATGAGGTGTTTGGTTTTCTGTTCTTGTGTCACTTTGCTGAGAATGATGGTTTCCAGCTTTATCCATGTCCCTGCAAAGGACATGAACTCATGCTTTTTATGACTGCATAGTATTTCATGGTGTATATGTGCCACATTTTCTTTATCCAGTCTAACACTGATGGGCATTTGGATTGGTTCCAAGTCTTTGCTATTATAAACAGTTTCACAATTTAACATACGTGTGCATGTGTCTTTATAATAGAATGATTTATTACCCTTTGGGTATATACCCAGTAATGGGATTGCTGGGTCAAATGGTATTTCTATTTCTAGATCCTTGAGGAATTGCCACACTGTCTTCCACAATGGTTGAATTAATGTACACTCCCACCAACAGTGTAAAAGTGTTCCTATTTCTCCACATCCTCCAAAATACTGAGTTTTAAAAAACAGTATGAAAAGGGTATGCATCAAATGATTACATTTTTGAAAAAAAAGTTTACAATGTAGTAATATATAAAACTATTTATGGATACATGTGTGTAGTAAAAGAATAAAAGCATAAAAGGAGATCAAGTACACCAGCTTTAAGATAGTGATTACTTATGTGGAGAGAGAGAGGAAGAAAGGATTGTGAGCATGAGGGTATAGGATTGTATCTAAAATTTTACCTCTTTTAAAAAGGAAATTTGAGAGAAATGCAACAAAACGTTAAAGCTGAATAGCGAGTATGGCTTTCAATAATATTATTTCCTGTTCTTTCCTATACGATGGGTGTATTTCACATTTTGAAATTCTGTAGGCCATCTATGACAGACCCACAGCCAACATAATACTGCGTGGGGAAAGTTCAAAGTATTCCCTTTGAGAAATGGCACAATACAAGGATGCCCACTCTCACCACTCCTCTTTAACATAGTACTGGACGACCTAGCCAGAGCAATCAGACAAGAGAAAAAAATAAAGGGCATCCAAGTTGATAAAGAGGAAGTCAAACTGTCACTGTTTGCTGATGATATGATCGTTTACCTTGAAAACCCTAAAGACTCCTCCAGAAAGCTCCTAGAACTGATAAAAGAATTCAGCAAAGTTTCCGGATACAAGGTTAATGTACACAAATCAGTAGCTCTTCTACATCCCAACAGCAACCAAGCAGAGAATGAAATCAAGAACTCAACCCCTTTTACAATAGCTGCAAAAAAAAAAAAAAAGAAAAAGAAAAGAAAAGAAAATGGGAATATAACTAACTAATCAAGGAGACAAAAGACCTCTACAAGGAAGACTACAAAACACTGCTGAAAGAAATGATAGATGACACAAAACAAATGGAAACACATCCAATGCTCATGGATGAGTAGAAACAATATTGTGAAAATGAGGTCTACAAATTCTGTGCCAAAAGCAACCTAGAAATTCAGTGCAATCCCCATCAAAATACCACCATCATTCTTCACAGAATTAGAAAAAACAATTATAAAATTCATATGGAACCAAAAAACAGCCCACATAGCCAAAGCAAGACTAACGAAAAAGAACAAATCTAGAGGCATGACACTACCTGATTTCAAACCAAACAGCATGGTACTGGTATAAAAATAGGCACATAGACCAATGGAACAGAAATAAACCCAAATACTTATAGCCAACTGATCTTCAACAAAGCAAACAGAAACATTAAGTGGGGAAAGAATACCCTTTTCAACAAATAGTGCTGGGATAATAGGCTAGCCACATGTAGGAGAATGAAACTGAATCCTAACCTCTCACCTTATACAAAAATCAAGTGAAGATGGATTAAAGACTTAAACCTAAGGCCCGAAACTATAAAAATTCTAGAAGGTAACATTGGAAAAACCCTTCTAGACATTGGCTTAAGCAAGGATTTCATGACTAAGAACCCAAAAGCAAATGCAATAAAAACAAACATAAATAGCTGGGACCTAATTGAAATAAAGACCTTTTGCATGGCAAAAGAAATAGTCAACAGAGTAAATGGACAACCCACATAGTGGGAGAAACTCTTCACAATCTATACTGACAAAGGACTAATATCCAGAATCTACAATGAACTAAAACAAATCAGTAAGAATAAAAAATCCCATCAAAAGTGGGCTAAGGACATGAATAGACAGTTCTCAAAAGAAGATGTACAAATGGCCAACAAACATATGAAAAAATGCTCAACATCACTATTGATCAGGGAAACGCAAATCAAAACCACAATGCAATACCACCTTACTCCTGCAAGAATAGCCATAAACAAAAAGTAAATAAATAACAGTAGATGTTGGCATGCAGGTGGTAAACAGGGAGCACTTCTGCATTGCTAGTGGGAATGTAAACTAGTCCAGCCACTATGGAAAACAATGTGGAGATTCCTTAAAGAACTAAGAGTAGAACTATCATTTTATCTAGAAATCTCATTACTGGCTATCTACCCAGAGGAAAAGAAGTCATTATTCGAAAAAGATAATGCACACACATGTTTATAGCAGCACAGTTCACAATTGCAAAATCGTGGAACCAACCCAAATGCCCATCAATCAACGAGTAGATAAAGAAACTATATTGGAAAAAGATGGATCCAAGATGGCCGATTAGGAGCAGCTCAGGATTGCAGCTCCCAGCGAAAGTGCGGAGGGTGAGTGGATGCCGCATTTCCAGATGGATTTTTATTGCCCACAGACCAGGAGATTCCCAGGCAGAGGAGCCCCACGGGTCGCCAGTGCAGCTGTTTTGGCCGATGCAGCTGTTTTGGCAGGCGCCACGATGCAGCTGTTTTGTCTGATGTGGATGTTTTGGCCGGTGCCCTGGCGCGGCAGTTCTCCATACAAAATACATGGATCTGGGTGCCGTTTTGGATGTCTATTGGAGCTCTGGAAAGGCAGAGTCGCCCATTCAACTGGGGGACTGAAACAGGGAGCCAGGCCAGGAGATTCCCAGGCAAAAAAGCTACACGAATCTCAGCGTGGCTGTTTCAGCTAGCGCAGTGGGTCACCGCATGGGAAATTACACAGATCCCAGCGCCTGTTCAACAGGCGACTGGAACACCTGGGAGACAATCGACTGTTCAACTTAAAAAAAAAAAAAAAAAGGCTCTGAGGCAGGGAGCCAGGTGATCAGGCTTGGTTGGTCCCAACCCCACAAAAAAACAGCAATCTGAAGCGCTCTGGATTGAGAGTTTCACAGCAAGCACAGCTGAACCCAGGATGGTCCAGCTCTGTGGGGGATGGGCGTCCCCCATTACTGAGGCAGTCCACTACTACAGAGGTAGTCCACCATTGCTGAGGCAGCACGCCATTACAGAGAGTGTCTGCCATTACAAAGGTGGGCCGCTGTTGACGAGGCAGTTCTAAATATACCCGTATAAACAGGACTGCACGGAAGTTCACACGGCAGCTGGGCAGAGCCCACAGCAGCTCAGCAAAGCCTCTGCAGCAGACGGTGACTAGGCTGCCTCCTTGCTGGGCAGAGCAACCCTGAAAAAATGCAGCGGCACAACAGAAACTCATAAATAAAGCCCTAACTCCCTGGGGCAGAGCACCTGGGAAAAAAAAAGGGGCGGGGGGTTATGAGTTCTGCTGCAGCAGACTTAAACATACCTGCCCAGCAGCTCTGAATGAAAAACAGAGCTCACAGCTCAGCACGTGAGCTCCTATAAAGGACAGACTGTCTCTTCAAGCAGCTCCCTGCCCCCTGTATATCCAAAGAGTAACCTCATAAAGGAGAGCTCAGACTGACATCAGGCGGGTACCCTTCAGGGACAAAGATAGCAGAAGAAGAAACTGGCAGCAGCCCTTACTGTTCTGCAGCTGCTGCAGGTGATCCCCAGGCAAGCAGGGCCTGGAGTGGACCTCAGCAGTCCTACAGCAGAGGGGCCTGACTGGTAGAAGGAAAACTAAAAAACAGAAATAACTTCATCATCAACAAACTGGATGTCCACTCAGAGACCCAATCTGAAAGTCAACAACTACAAAGATTACAGATGGATAAATACACAAAGATGGGAAGAAACCAGCGCAAAAAGGGTGAAAACACCCAAAACCAGAACACCTCTCCTCCTACAAGGGATCACAACTCCTCACCAGCAAGGGAACAAGGCTGGATGGAGAATGAGTGTGATGAATTGACAGAATCAGGCTTCAGAAAGTGGGTAATAAGAAACTTTTCTGAGCTAAAAGAACATGTTTTAACCCAATGCAAAGAAACCAAAAAACTTGAAAAAAGATTTGACGAAATGCTAATGAGAATAAACAACTTAGGAATATAAGTGGATTAATGGAGCTGAAAAACACAACACGAGAACTTCGTGAAGCATACACAAGTTTCAACAGCCAAATTGACCAAGCAGAAGAAAGAATATCAGAGGTTGAAGATCAACTCAATGAAATAAAACGAGAAGGCAAGAGTAGAGAAAAAAGCCTAAAAAGGAATGAACAAAGTCTCCAAAAAATATGGGACTATGTGAAAAGACCTAATCTACATTTGATAGGTGTACCTGAATGTGATGGAGAGAATGAATCCAAGCTGGAAAATACTCTTCAGTATATTATCCAGGAAAACTTCCCCAACCTAGCAAGGCAGGCCAATATTCAAGTCCAGGAAACACAGAGAACACCGCAGATATTCCTCAAGAAGAGCAACCCAAAGGCACATAATCGTCAGATTCACCAGGTTTGAAATGAAGGAGAAAATGCTAAGGGCAGCCAGAGAGAAAGGTCAGATTACCCACAAATGGAAGCCCATCAGACTCGCAGCAGATCTCTCAGCAGAAACCCTACAAGCCAGAAGAGAGTGGGGGCCAATATTCAACATCCTTAAAGAAAAGAACTTTCAACCCAGAATTTCATATCCAGCCAAACTAAGCTTCATAAATGAAGGAAAAATAAAATCCTTTATGAACAAGCAAGTACTCAGAGATTTCATTACCACCAGGCCTGCTTTGCAAGAGCTCCTGAAAGAGGCACTAAACATAGAAAGGAACAACCAGTACCTGCCACTCCAAAAACATACCAAGTGGCAAAGAGCAGCAACACAATGAAGAAACTGCATCAACTAACAGGCAAAACAGCCAGCTAGCATCAAAATGACAGGATCAAATTCACACATAACAATATTAACCCTAAATGTAAATGAGCTAAATGCCCCAATCAAAAGACATAGACTGGCAAATTGGATAAAAAGGCAAAACCCATCGGTATGCTGTATCCAGGAAACCCATCTCGCATGCAAGAATACACAAAGGCTCAAAATAAAGGGATGGAGGGAGATTTACTCAGCAAATGGAGAGCAAAAAAAAGCAGGAGTTGCAATTCTCATCTCTGATAAAGTAGACTTTAAACCAACAAAGATCAAAAGAGACAAAGAAGGACATTACATGATGGTAAAAGGATCAATGCAACAAGAAGAACTAACGATCCTAAATATATACATACCCAATACAGGAGCACCCAGATACATAAAGTAAGTTCTTAATGACTTACAAAGAGACTTAGACTCCCACACAATAATAATGGGAGAGTTTAACACCCCACTGTCAATATTAGACAGATCGAGACAGAAAATTAACAAGGATATCCAGGACTTGAACTCAGACCTGGACCAAGCAAACCTAATAGACATTTACAGAACTCTCCACCCTAAATCCACAGAATATACATTCTTCTCAGCACCGCATCACACCTACTCTAAAATTGACCACGTAATTGGAAGTAAATCACTCCTCAGCAAATGCAAAAGAATGGAAATAGTATCTAACAGTCTCTCAGACCACAGTGCAATCAAGTTAGAACTCAGAATTCAGAAACTAACTCAGAACTGCACAGCTTCATGGAAACTGAACAACTGGCTCTTGAATGTTGACTGGATAAACAATGAAATGAAGGCAGAAATAAAGGTGTTCTTTGAAACCAACGAGAATGAAGACACAACATACCAGAATCTCTTGGACACATTTAAAGCAGTCTCTAGAGGAAAATATATAGCAATAAATGCCCATATGAGAAGAAAGGAAAGATCTAAAATCGACATCTTATCTTCAAAATTGAAAGAGCTAGAGGAGCAAGACCAAAAATACTCAAAACCTGGCAGAAGACAATAAATAACTAAGATCAGAGCAGAACTGAAGGAGATAGAGACACAAAAAAACCTTCAAAAAATCAATAAATCCAGGAGCTGGTTTGTCGAAAAGATCAACAAAATAGACAGACCACTAGCTAGATTAATAAAAAAGAAAAGAGAGAATAATCAAACAGATGCAATAAAAAATGAAAAAGGAGATATCACCACAGATTCCACAGAAATACAAACAATCATCAGAGATTATTACAAACAACTCTATGCACATCAACAAGTAAACCTGGAAGAAATGGATAAATTCCTAGACACTTGCATCCTCCCAAGCCTAAACCGGGAAGAAGCCAAAACCCTGAATAGACCAATAACAAGGGCTGAAGTTGAGGCAGCAATTAAGAGCCTATCACTCAAAAACAGCACAGGTCCAGATGGATTCACAGCCAAATTCTACCAGACATATGAAGAGGAGCTGGTACTATTCCTTCTGAAACTATTCCAAGCAATCCAAAAAGAGGGAATCCTTCCCAAATCATTTTATGAGACCAACATCATCCTGATACCAAAACCCGGCAGAGACTCAGCAAGAAAAGAAAACTTCAGGCCAATATCCATGATGAACATAGATGCAAAAATCTTCAATAAAATACTGGCAAACCGATTGCAACAGCACATCAAAAAGCTTATCCACTATGATCAAGTAGGCTTCATCCCGGGGATGCAAGGCTGGTT
>PVKV010023974.1:0-32302 GCA_004027835.1 Alouatta palliata
GGAGGGAGGTAGGGAGGGAAAAGGGAGGGAGGGAAGAAAGGAAGGAAGGAAGGAAGGATGGAAGGAAGGAAGTAAAAAGGGAGGAAGGTGGAAGAGAGAGGACGGAAGAAGAAGCTGTTAGACTTACTTTTGGCAACCTCAAAAGTCTCACACGGTAAATATTTTTATTTGTTTCTGGAAATTCAACATGAAGATTGGGAGACACCTCCCAACAGACAGCCATTTCACAGTGTCGACTTTTTGACAGCCTGAAGGAGTCTGCAGCGCTTAGGTCCATAAGCTGTGAGACATGCCTTGGGCCCAGGAGAAGGCCAAGTGAGGGGTCAGTGTATTTTGTGCTCTGTCTGGGAATGTCCCCTTGCCGCTCTGCAGTCTACCCAGTCAGGCACTGCCAGCGCTCAGGTTCCAGCCTTTGCCAGCTGCTTGAGAGGAAGACAAGAGCAACTGACTGCCTCTCTTTCTGGTTTCACCTTTTAAAGCATAGAATTTATTTTCAAGAGCTCACTCCTTAAATACAAGTTTGAAGGTGCAGGAAAGGAGCTGTGTGTACAGACAGGGGATGTTTCTCACACTGCCTCTCACAGGCTGCTCTCCCTCGGGTAACACAAGGAATATCCTTGAGACAGTCCCTGCGTGGTCAAAATCCGTAAAAGGCAGCAGCAGTGCAGAATGCGAGCATGCACGTGCACGTGTACATTGGCACACAGACGCACACGTACACACGCACACATACACACGTGCATGCAAGTATACGTATGCATGCACTGCAAGTATGCCCACATGCACATACCTGCATGCCAGCGTTGTGCACATATACCCACACACACACAAATACACATATATGCACACACACACGCACATTTGCCAGAACAAGAAAAATAAGTGTCAAGAACTCGTCACATAGTCACTAGCAGTCGCACATACACCTGTCACACCACAGCAGAGCCTCTGCCCCGTCAGCGGTGGCCTGCAGGTGTCAGGCCCACTGTGGGGAAGTGCTGACTCCACCTCAGGCTGCTGGGTGCACATTCTTTTTACCGCAATCACTGCTTCTCAGGGCCAGGGAGTAGTCTGTGGACAGGCCACCTTCTGGAGGAGCAGCCACAAAGTGCCCAGGGGCTTTCTCTCCTCCAGGTTAACTTGGTTATGAAAAGAATACACGGAAAGCTAACCGGCTGGAAAGCTCATCCTCTAAGTGAGGAAAGCATCCTAGCAGCACAGGAAGCTGCGGCTGCTCTTAGATAACTTCTCTCCATCTCATGAGTCTGCCTTTGAATGCTTCTTCCGGGTACCGCTCCCAGGCTGTGACGACGGCTGTGCTTATCAGGTCTGACTCATGGGACTAGGATGCTAGAGTCCTCAAACAGGAGGAAACCACGCTAATAATACATTCATTCATTTTAAAGCCTCCACTTAAGCGCGGTGGGTTGGGCTGAGTCTCGGGCCCCTGACAGAGCAGTCCTGTCTGTGAGAGGCCTGGGAGGGAGCAGGGCATCTGTACTGACTGTAGACATGATGATATGTGTGTGGGAGTGGGGAGCAGAGGGAGGAGGGTGTGCTGGGCTGCCTGTGTACACACCCCTCTCCTCTGCAGCCCCATGCCTGTACTCCAGGAACCAAAAACCAGTTCTGTGCTGGCGTCTCCCATGACTGCTCCCAGACGCCTTTTGTTTCAGCAGTTCTGCTCCTCTGGGCTCCAGGCACCTTCTTGCTATGCCTCCTTGAATCTTCCCGGTTGCAGCAACCATGCCAGCTCGTCCCTGACCCAGCCCTAGCTGTCCTAGCCTGGCATGGATACCAGCTCCTCCGCAGCCTCTCTGATGCATCTCAGCCCACTCCCTCTGATGCCTCTGCTGCTCCTGGCTTTGGAGTATTATATCTTCATCCCAAGTCTTTGAAGAGTGCAGCCTGGGGCAGAAGCTTCTATGCTACCCATTTACTGATGAGTGCAGCCTCTGGGAAACAGGGAGGAGGAGCAGGTGGACTGAGACAGGAAGGGAGGGAGGGCAGATCTGGGTGCCACCACTTCTGGGTAGCAAGTGTCACTGCTGTGAGTGTCTCCATGTCAGGACAGGTGAGGGGAAGGAGAAGAATCAGACTCTTCAGCTCCCCTGGCCAGCACCCGCCTCATAGGCACTGACATGCCCCTGCCCATGCAGGGCACCTGCCTGCAGCCCATGGAGCACACTGTCCGCCTTCCAGGCCAGGCTGAGGAGACCAAGCCTGGCAGAGCCAGCCCAGCAGCTAGGGTAGGGTCAGCAGCGACCTGCTTCAGGGGCTGGGGCACCCGCCCTGCGGGGAGGCTGTGCCGGAGCCCTCGCTTGCTTTCTATGGCTGCCCAGGGTGGAATGCAAAGCAGAGAGGGCCCCTGATGTGGAGAAGGATGGTCTGAGGCATGCGATCCTGAGAAGAGAGGTGGGCACAGCCTTGGGAAGTTGCTTAGAGAAGAGAAGCTGCCAAAGGTTAGAAGACAGCCAGGAGTCTGAGAGGAGACAGGGCCAAGACCAATTCATTTCTGTGAAAAATTTGGTTTCAGAGCAACCCTGCACAAAGGGCCAATTCATGTGATGTTTGGCCATCTGCACTTGATGTGGTCACAAGGTCATGAATGCCTCAGGTCTCCACGCACCTTCCCTCTCGGCTCACCTCCTCTGAGTCTCTCAAATACCTCTCTCCACGTGGCCTCTGAGTAATGCCAGTCTCTAAGCCCTTTCTTTTCCTGTCCTGCAAGCCCACCCCCTTATACACATGTCTCCCAGCACTGCCCCTCCCTGTCTTTACCTGGAGCCCTGGCGAGGAGGCCCCAGCTAAGCCTGCATCTCCAGGGAAGAACCCCAGTCCCAGAAGCCACCGCCTTCCTGGCCTTTGCTCCCTGCAGTCTGAGCTCCCACCTACCCCAGAACATAAAGCGCCCGCCACTGGGCCTGCTGCTGTCCCCTGGGTGGCCTGCGCTGCAGAGCAGGACAGGAGCTGCCTGGGCTCTCTCTGCAGCCTCCTCCATGGGGGCCTAAGAACCATACCAGGCTGGGGAGGGAGGACAGGACACGGGCACATGGTTAGGGGTCCTGGTGGGCTGGAACCCACTGCCTCATTCCCCACTCCTCACAGATGCGCCTGGTAACACCTGGAGAAAATTGCCTCTCCAACACGTTGAAGGTTGTCACACTTAGCAGGACTGAAAGTCCCATTTTTACAGACAAGGCAAATTTGTTTAGATTCACTCATGCTCTTTAATTAGAACAAATAGTCTTCGCCACACAATGAAACAAAACTGATGATTCACTGACAGCTAATGGCTTTCAAGAAACAACAGATGTACTTAAAATGAAGATATATTTCATGGTGTATTTTTTTCCTCCAAAAAACACTTTTGGTTGACTGAATAATACATTATAATGATTAAGCTGTTACTTCCAAACACGTTCTTAAGAATTTATGAAGCAATCTGTCCTCCCAGCAGCCCAGGGAGGAGCTGGAATGCTGATGCACTCAAGATGGAAGAGAGCAAGAGCTGTGAGCCCCCAGGGAATTCTGGTGGTGCAAAGTGGGCAGAGCCTGAGGGGTCCTCAGGACTGGGGAGCAGGGGTTACAGGGAGAATGGACCTCGGTCCTGGAGCATACCCAGGACTAAATATTCATTAAGACAGAGATAGGGAAGGGGAACTCACTGTTCTCCAGCTCCTTGGGCCAAAAGCAGCCCTGGAGACCACTGGAACACGCTTCAGGAATGGGACTCAGACTAGATGCCAGGCAGAAGCCCCCCACCCCACATCCCAGGTCTAGGAGGGGCACGAGGCCCTGAGAGGTTGGGCCTTCAGTGAAGTCTGCCCTGAGGAAAACACGCACTAAATAGCTCAGAAGCCCCCAGAAGGGCAGGGCAGTGAGTGTTCAGGATGGAGGTGGGGTGGGAGCCTGGGGCAGAGGGACTCCTCTGAAGTTAAATTAATGCCACTGCCCCACCCCTCAAATGATTTCAGGCCAGGGTCTTCTCTGATCAGGACTCCATCTCTGTAAGAAAACTGAGGAACTGGACTGGGGAGCGGAGGGAGTGTGTGGAACATGAATTCTGAGCTATCAAAAGGGTCTCTGCTTCCCCTCAGGCCATGGATGATGTGTCCACTGTGTGGCAGACACACCACACTCCTGTCGTCCAGCTTCATATTTTATCTTCCACACCCAGAAGCACTGAGGCCTTTCCTGGAACCCCCTCAACCCACACAGCACACTGCCGCCTCCTGTCAGCTAAGGGAAGGCAGCCCCGCCTCACACTGCTGGAGCTGAGGTCAGCGCAGGGGGTGCCTACTGAAACAGCGTGTGCGATTGAAAGCCTAGTGGATTTCCATGTGATGGAAAATCTGGGCATTGAGGAGGGGTGGAGGTGACCGGGAATTAAGGGGTTACCCAATGCTGGGAACAGAAATGGGCGTTTGACATGCAGAGTCTTCCAGATCACTGAGAGATTAAAAAAAAAAAAAAAAAAAAAACTGGTCCTTGTTCTAGAATTTTTGCTATCTGGTGTATGACCTTGGGCAAGTCACATTTTCACTCTAGGCCATGTCTGCCCCATCTGAAAAATGAGAGGTTTGGACTAAAGCACCTCCAAGGTCCCTTCCATCTTAAGAGTCAATGGTGAGCTGTAATTTGGTGATGCACACACTCAGTAGCATCCCCCACCACTAAAGACAGTTGGCTGGCAGGTCACCACTGCAGGAAGAGAGCTGAATTCAGGGCTCCTGGTGCAGGGTTTGGTGAATGTGTCCGCAGCAGCATCACGGAATCCCCAGGAATGCTTCCGTAAGTGTGGACTGCTGGGTCAGCAGAACTCCATTAAATCATCGTCTTCTGTGGTGGGCCTGGCAAGTCTGTATTTCCAATGACTTCTCTGCTGATTGCGATGTCCCCAGCTTTCTAAGCACCGAAGTGAGGCCAGCACCAGACTCCTGGCTTTAACTAGTCACAAGTAGGTTAGCAGAAAATTATCAGAACATTCAAGGCAAATGCTACTCTATAATGAGCTTCTCCCTGGAGATTTGTGAGGACCAGCAGAGCAATGAGGATGCATGGTTCTCAGGAGGTCCAGCCGCCGTGCTGGGGATGGAGCCATACTGGCGGATAGGGCCTTGGGATGTCCCATGTGGTTTCAGCTGTGTGGGTTGGAGAGACTCCAGGAAGGTCCTCAGAGCTTCCTGAGTGCGGATGGTAGAAGGGGTCGTTGAAGACAGGAGTGTGGTGTGTCTGCCCCACGGTGCATACAGTGTCCACGGCCTCAAGGGAAGCAGAGCCCCTTTGATAACTCAGAATTTGTGATATACACTCTCCCTTCTCTCCCCTCTCTAGTTTCTCAGTTTTCTTCCACGGATGGAGTCGTGATCAGAGAAGACCATGGCCTGAAATCATTTGAGGGATGGGTCAGTGGCATCGACTTAACTTCAGAGGAGTCCCTCTGCCCCTGGCTCCCACCCCACCCTCCACCCCCTCCCTCCCGGACACTCACTGTCCTGCCCTTGTTGGGCCTTCTGAGATCATTTAGCATTTATTTTGCTCAGTGAGGGCCTCACTGACAATCCAGGCCCAAATCACCATTTTTCTCCCTTGGTCCAGCCTCTCAGCGGCTGGCCCAGGATGGAGCCAGGCAGGTACAGCCTGCCTTCTCGAGGAACCCATCTGGTGAGGCAGTGCCCCGCTTCCTTCCGCCATTGACTCGCCTGAGCCACAAACCTGCTTATGCCACCTTTTATCTCGGACCTTCTTAAGGCAATACATTCATCTAACATGGCGGAGGTATCCTCACATGGCCCCTTTCCATCTACCTGTGAGGGAAGCTACTTACTGCTCCAGAGCCCTGGTCTTGCTGCTGTTCCCTCTGCCTGAAGTCCTCTTCCCCTGGGACTCCACCTGGATGCCTTGTTTTCCTCAGTCCTCTGTCAGATCAGATGTTGTCTCCTCAGAGATTTCTCCCGGATTGTGGCTCCAACCACTGCCTTCGTTTGTCCACTACTCCCAGTACTATATGAAATACGCACACACATGCACGCACGCACACACATGCACGCATGCACACACACACGCATCTACGCACACATGCAGGCGCACGCACGCACGCACGCATCTTGTAGTTGCTGTTGTGTTATCCACCCCCCAATCCCCAAATGGTGAACTCCTTGGGGCAGTCACTCTGCCTGTCATAGCCAGTCCTGTTTCCCTGGAACCTAGAAACAGGTACACTACAAGTCCTCAATGACAATTTATTATGTAAAGTTTGATGCTAGACTAATTCTGTGAATTAAAGAGTCTCAGTATCCTGTTCTGGAAAGTAAAAAAATTGGACCCATTGACCTCTGGGATCTCTTAGAGCTTATATAGTCCTGAAGAAATCGTTATTTTTCAGAAAAAAGCAATGGGAATAACCCAGTGCCTATCATTGAGGCTTTGAAGTCTAGCAGGGTAAGATCCCCTATGAACAATGGGCACCCAGCCCTGTGATAGGTGAGTGGCTCGACAGGAGGATGGACATTACCCTGTGGTGACATGGATGGAAAATTCTCAGGGGTGCCAGGGAAGGTTTCACACAAGAGGGACAGTTGAGCTCATCTTCAGTGATGAGTTGGAATTCACCAGGCAGAGAATGAAGTTAGGCATTTCAGGACAGAGAAAGAAAAGGTCGTAGCCATAAGCATTTGGAGGCACACGACTCCTCTAAGGAACAAGGATGGACGTATAAAGGTGAGAGCTGCGCTGGGCAGAAAGCCTGGCTGAAGAAACAGACACATGCTGGGCTGGGTTTGGAAAGCTCCGTGTTCTACTACGTTGCTCAGAATCACTGTGCACGATAGGGAGAAAGGGAAAGGGAAAAAAAGAGAGGGAGGGAGGAAGAGGGGGGACAGAGAGAGAGAGAGAGAAAATGAGAGAATAATAGAGACTAAGAAGTCCCACCGTTTTCCAACTGCAATCTGCAAGCTGGAAACCCAGAAGAGTCAGTGGTGGGCTTGTGAACCAGAAGAACCAGTGGTACAAGTTCCAGTTCCAGTTCAAAGGCCTGAGAACAGGAGAGCTGATGGTGAATTTCCAGTCTGAGGGCACGGGAAGACCAGTGCCTGGGCTGGGGTCAGCTGGCAGAGAAAATGAATTCTCCTTCCTCCACCGCTTTGTTCTTTCTGTTGAGGCCATCCACTGATTGTGTGATTGCCATGTTGGGAAAGGCAATCTTCTTCACTCAGTCTACCAGCTCAAATGCTGCTGTCATCCAGAAACACCCTCACAGATTCACTCAGAAATATGTTTAACCAAATATCTGTTTGGGGCACCCAATGGTCCAGTCAAGTTGATACATGAAATTAACATCACATATGGTCTTGTTTCACCCAATTGTTTTTTCCTAAGTCTAAACTTAATCTCCATGAACTACTAAATTCCACGTGTGTGGTGGAGCATAAATCTGCAGAGCAAATGCTTCTGCTTGGTTCATTTCTTCCTGGGGCTGGACGTAGCTGATGAAAGACTCTTGGCATCAAAAGCTGCATATATTTGAGGAAGACACTAAGTTAACTCAAAATTCTCATTTCTAGGCCAAGATTTAGAATTGTTAGAGCCAAGAACTTTTGAGTTTATGGGGAACTGCTTCTTGCCAGCAAAATATTTGATATTTTCGAGAAGGAGGTGACCAAATCCAGAGATGTTCTCTGTGGATTTAACACCAAAGATAATACGCTTTGCTTCATCTGCAATTTTTGCTTCTTCTTAACAGAATCACACAGGGCTTTGGCCTTCTGTGCTGTCTGTGGTTTATCTGAGTAAGAAGGTTTTGTAAGAGATTAAAGAAAGAAGGGAACAATAAGAATCACTGAATGCTCGGTATGTGCAGGACGCAACTCTACAAGCTTCATATTATCATTCTGAATTTTGGGATGAAGAAACTGACAGCAATATTAGGTCATGTGCACATAGGGTATATGAGCTAGGTGGGGTGTATAGAAAATTGTGTAGGCCCTGAGTTCAGAGTTTAAAAGAACTCATTATGGAATTAGTGGGTATTTTTTTTTTATTATATTAAAATAATTTTAGATTTTCTAAAAATTCACAAGAATTGTACAAAGGTAATTTGTGTCTTTATCTAAATTCCCCAGTTGTTAGCATTTGCCTTATTTCCTCTGCCTATACAAATATATTGTTAAATTAACTATTTTAAATAAATAGATTTTTTAAAATTAACTACTTCTTGCTGTAAAAATCCATTCTTATAGAAAAAATAGAAAGAGAAAAAGAAACAAAAATTAGACAAACTACTACTACCAATTGCTTGGATTTCCTTTCAGAGATAGTCTATAGAGTACACACACACACACACACACACACACACACACTTTGTTCACAAATGGGAATACATATAGACAGTGCTTTGTACTTTTCTTTCACCACTTAAAAAATCCTTGAGATTACTTCCCATACGAACACATACTTTTTTATTTTTAACATCTGTATCCCATTGCATAAATGAACCTAATTCAGTCTATCCCAACACTATGTATACTGTTATTGCCAATTTTTTGATATTACAAAAAATATTGCAATGAAGATGTCTGTACATACGGTTATCCTTAGGTATCTACGGGAAATTGCTTCTAGCAAAAGAACCAATTTGTTCTATTCTGTTGATACTAAGATCCACAGATGTTCAAGTTCTTTATGGAAAACGGTGTACTATTTGCATATAACTTACGCTTATCCTCTCTTACAGTATAAATCTCTAGATTACTTGCAATATCTAGTAGAATGTAAATGCTGTACAAATAGTTGTTTAGGAATAATGATAAGAAAAATGTCTGTACATGTTCATTACAGATGAAACTGTCTATTTTTTATTCTAATACATAGTTGGTTGAATCCACAAATGCAAAGCTCACAGATATCGAGAGCTGGCCACCGTACAGCTTTCGCTAGTGTATCTGTGAGAGAAATCCTTAGAAGGAAGATATGCCTTTGCAACAGTTTTTATACCAGCAACGAGGAGACTCGGGTTTCTATTTGTAAATCATTGTCTAGAAGATACATCCTCAGATGAATTACTAAAAAGACAACTAATGGATTCGAAAAACAAAAATAGTTGGTAACCCCATCCTTGTGTAAAATTCACATCTGATTTCACTGGTTCTTCTTTCCTCCTGGTGACTTCAACCAGTTGGTATCACAACATAATTATGTATAGTTCTGAAGTACTTTATGTATTGTGCTTAAAACATATTTCTTATTCTTTTAAATAGAAAAATAAAATGCTGCCACATGTAACACAATAAATACTCCCCACTGAATTTACAAAAACAAAAATGGTTTGAAACATGTGGTGACCTTTTAATCATAATCTGATTGAATTAAAACAATTTGTGAGTCTTTTTATGAAGTATTGTAAAGCATTAACTTAGATTTCTTCTGTTTACTTTGTGTTTAATTGGCTCTTTTTTTACTTTTCTTACACTGGAAATGACGATAATTAATTTGAGTCATTTCTTCTGTAATAATGAAGCAGTTTACTGCTACAAATTTATTTCTAAGCACTGCTTTAGCTGCATTCCACATATTTTTATATGATTTTAAAAATTCAGTTCAAGGCCAGGCGTGGTGGCTCACGCCTGTAATCCAAGCACTTTGGAAGCCAAGGCGGGCGGATCACCTGAGGTCGAGAGTTCAAGACCAGCCTGACCAACATAGTAAAACCCCGTCTTAAAAAGAAAATAAAAAACTCAGTTCAAGTAGTGTCTAATTTTACTTTTATTTATTGAAGTGTGCTATAATTCTTTCTTTTTCTTTTCTTTTTTTTGGGATATATTTTATTTGGAATTGGCCTCAAGCCAACCTTTTATAAATCTAATGTTTTTATCATCTCTTTATAACAGCTTACCATACATACAATGTATGTTTGTATATACAAACACATATTTTTGTATAAAAAATGTATTTTTTAAAGTTCATAACATTTTAGATGCATATTTGCTAAGTTATTGCACATATATTGGTAGCACATGCCCAGAGTATTTTATTGGTACTGGACTGTGATCCATAAAATATGGACACTGTTGTGACTTTACATCTGTATTATTTGGGTGCTGCTTCTGGGTCCAACAAGGTGGCAGAACCCAACAGTGGTTGGGTAAAGACTATGTTGGTGGCAACTGTGTGTTGTTTGGTTCTAGTAGCTGAGATAAATGTGTCCCTTATTAGACTAATCTTTTAAAGAAAGAATGACACCATTTAATCAGCTATGTGATTTCTCTTTTATAAACTCACATATATTATATACATATATATATACGTAGAAACATATATATATATATATATATATATGGAGATTTTGAATCAATGTTCTACCTTGCTCATGAACCTGTGTGAGCCAAGGACACTGAAATTTTCTGCATTATCTTGTTCATTAATATTTGTGAGTTAGTGTGGTTATATGTGCCCTTCAAAACAAAATTGAACTCTCTTCAATCTCAGAAGATGAATATGAGGGAATAGAGAGTTTTTCCTTTTTTTTTAGTGTTATGCAGGAGAATTGTTCTGAGTTACATCATCGGTATACTACAATGTTGACTGCATTTAAGGCAAATAACACAAGAAAGTAATTGTTAAATTATTCAGTGAAAGTTTACCAGGGTTTTGATATCTTGATGAAGATGTGATGGGAATTGTCTTTATTGTAGAAGACTTAAGTATGTTTTCAAGATTTGTGTGGGGTTCCTACATTAACTGCAGTCTCAAAAACAAAAACAAAAACAAAAACAAAACCACACACACGTGATTACTTTGATGCAACTTCATAAATGCCATAAAATGAGAAAACAGTTTTTTTCTCTGAAAATGGAAAGCTGGACTTTAGCAATCCTTCCTGAAATGAGAATTTGGGTAGGGGATCTCAGGAATGAGAACAAAACTAGGAACCAACTAAGAAGACTGTGAGGTGGTTTACCTGAAACAATTTGATACAGGCAGAGCAGTGCCTTCCCAGATGTCCACATGCCAATCTCTGCACCCTGTGAATGGCTTAGGATCTATGACACATGGAATTGAAAGGGCAGATGAACTCAAATGTGTTTGTCTGTTGACCTTGGCATGCGGGTGTTTCCTGGATTTTCCAGGTGGTCCCAATGGAATCATGAGGGCCCTTTATTGTGGAAGACGGAAAAAGAAAAGAAAGTATCAAATGAGCGCCGCATGACAAAGAGTCAACCAAAATACATATACATTTATTTTGTTTTCTTGTGATTTCCCCCCGGTAGCATAACAGTTACTCCAGTTCAGCTATATAAATACCCATGAGTTGTTTGTATCTGCCCATCACTCTTCTGGGGGTCAATATAAAGGGAATGAAGAACAGTAAAAAATACTTTATAAAAATTGAGCTTCGGATACTCTAGGAGTGTGGGTGATTAATCCACACACTATACAGATATACAGGTATGACTGTGCCTATGTTGAAGACACACACACACACACACACACACACACACACTATATTTAACACAGAAAATAATATATAACTGTATTTTTTAAAATCCACATGTGATAGCTTCATTAAGAATAACTGGTTGACATAATAAAGGTGATGAAGACTTTTAGTACGCAATAAATAAAATTGGCAATGCAAATGAAGTTCATTTCTTCTCCAGCTCTACAAAACATTTTTTGTATTTGCCATTGAGAGGATCACTTTGTGCCTACATCACCATTATAAAATGCCTTTTTTGTAAGTGGATGTTGTACTCTCAGCAAACACTTTCCTTCTTCTCAAGCAGATCTTGACACTCCTTGATCTGAGGCCTAAGCCTGCCAGCCTGAGCATCTGTCACTTGGCTGTGAACCAGAGTGATGCTCCCCACCACGGTGTTCCTGGGGTCTCCTGAACTGTTTGACTCACTAGACGTTAGAAACAGATTCCAATGTCAGGCCTTTTCTACCTGAGCAGGGTGGTGAAGGGCCTCTCCATCTGGAGCACCCACCTCCTGAGCGTGCTGCAGGCCAACACCATCAGCCCTAGCACCTCCTGAACGGCGAAGTTTAAACGTGCTCCACCAGTGACACCTTCCATTCCTTCTTCTACTTTTGGCTCCTCTGTTCTTTATGGAGTGGCCTGATCTTCCATACTGTGGCTTCTTCAATGTTATCAAGCTGAATCTGCTGATTATTAATAAATCCTGCTTGCTTTTCCCTTTAAGCTATGTTGTCAGGAGACTATTTTTCATGATGCTGCTACTGAGAAATGTCACCTTTGTAGAATGCATGCCACTCTTAAGTGCACACATGGTGATTCTCTTGTTCAGGCCTTAGAGGTGATCTCAGCACCTGCACAGCACCAGCTGCTCCCCAAGATCCTCCACAGAGAAAAGGGGCACCTAGACCATCCTGCTGCTGGTGAGTTTCTCTGTGGTCATCAACTGGGTGGATTTCATCCTCTCATCCTCCTCGACTCTGTTCCAGGTGTGTGACCCAGCCATCCCGGGTATCCGGAGGCTTGTGGTCATGCCTACGCCACCGTCAATCCTTTGGTTCTAATCAGTTCAGGTAAAGTGATAAGTATGATGCAAACTATGCAACAGAAGTTTTTCCAATTTCTAGCAAGTTAACAGTCTGAAAAACAGATTCTTGTGTTGTATTAGTACATTTTCACACTGCTGTAAAGAACTACTTGAGACTGGGTAATTTATGAAGAAGAGGTTTCATCGACTCACAGTTCTGCAGGCTTAACAGGAAGCATGACTGAAAGGCCTCGGGAAAGTTACAATCATGGTAGAAAGCAAAGGGGAAGTAAGCACTTCTCCACATGGCTGCAGGACAGAGAGAGAGCACAGGAGGAAGTGCCACACACTTTTAATACACCTGATCTCATGAGAGCTCCCTCACAATCACGAGAACAGCAAGGGGGAAGTCCACCCCATGATTCCATCACCTCCCACCGGGCCCTCCTTCAACACTGAGGATCACAGCTTGAAATGAGATTTCGGTGCAGGCACACAGCCAAACCATGTCATGCGTCATCAGCTATTCAAATAGCATAAGATTAACAATCTGATTTAATTACAATGCATGAAATTACACATTTGATATGTTCTAATACTTCTGTAGCTGGTACTATCAAGTTCTTGTTTGTTTGTTTGTTTGTTTGTTTGTTTGTTTGTTTTTTCTTAAACCAGCTCTGCAGGTGCTGAGATCACCTTTGATGCCTGAACAAGAGAATCACCATGTGTGCACTTAAGAGTGGCATGCATGCTACAAAGGTGACATTTCTCAGTAGCAGCACCATGAAAAAGAGTCTCCTGACAACATAGCTTAAAGGGAAAAGCAAGCAGGATTTACTAATAATCAGCAGATTTGGCTTGATAACATTGGAAGAAGCCACAGTATGGAAGATCAGGCCACTCTATAAAGAACAGATTGTTTGATATTCAGGCCACTACATAAAGAATATCAGGCCACTACATAAAGAATGATTGTTTGATATTCTCATCTATGTTTACAGGTTGTCTTTTCTAAATTTTATTTTAATTTTAGATTCGGGGGTATATGTGCAGGTTTATTACCTGAGGACGTTGTGTGATGCCAAGATTTGGGCTTCTGATGACCCTGTCACTCAAGTAGTAGACGTAACACCTGCAAGGTAGTTTTTCAGCCCATGCCTCCCTCCCTCCCTCTCCTTTTGAGGAATCCCGTGTTTATTGTTCCCCTCTCCGTGTCCATGTGTAGCCAAAGTTGAGCTGTCATTTGTAAATGGGAACAGGCAGTATTTGCTTTCCTCTTTCGGCGTTAATTCACTTAGGATAATGTCTCCCAGCTGCATCATGTTGCTTCAAAGAACAAGATTTCATTCTTTTTAATGGATGTATCTATTTTTTATTTTTCAAAGTTTGTATTTGATAGATAAGAATGAATTTGATACATATTTGACACCATTCACCACTAAAGTCATCAGTGCCTGGACTTTTTATGTATGTGCAGAAAGATTTGAAAATATTACTTTTTTTTTTTTACTTGATACAGGTCTATTTATATTTTCTATTTTATTAAGTCAGTTTTGGTAATTTATTTCCCCATTTCATGTATATTGTTGCGTTTATAAAAGTTTCTTCCTAAAACTTCCCCAATCCTTTTAGTTTTTGAGTGGCCTATTACAATGTCGTATTTTTCTTACTTGATTTTGGTAACGTGTATCTTCTCTCTTTTTTCCTTTTATTTTAGCCAAACATTTGACATTGGTCTTGATTTGTCCAAGTAAAATATCATGGCTTCATTGATTTCTTTTTATTTTTCATCTCTTTTGGATTTGTTGATTTCCACTCTGTCTTTTAATTTCCCTTCTTCCACTTACAATGAGTTTGATCAGCTTCACTATTTCTAGCTTTTTAAAGTGAAATTTAGATGATCAGACTTTTAGCATTTCTTCTTTTCTAAGCACTGAAGCTGTAAATTTCTAAGAACTGTTTTAACGTCACCTATTGCATTTTAACTTTAATTCCATTTGAGGTATTACCTAACACTTCTTGTGATTTCTTTGACCCACAAGTTACTTAGAAGTATGTTTAATACTTATATATTTGGGGATGCCCTAAATTCCTTCTCATTTAATTTTATTTTATTTTGGTCAGAGAACAGACGTCATATGTTTTTAATAATTTTAAAGTTATTCAAACATTTCATATACAAGCATATAGTTTATCCTGGAAAAATGTTTATGTGCTTTAAAAAAGTGTATTCTGTTGTTATTTGGTGGAGTGTTCTATTCATGGGAGTTCATCTGGTTTCCCTGATTACGTTGTTAACGTCTTAAAAATTTCTGGTGACATCTTTCTACTTGCACTCTTAACTACTAAGGAAGTGATATTGAAATCTTCTGCTCTACTTGGTGGGATTGCGCTATCCCTAGAATTACAGAATTCACCTGAGCAGGTTTCCCACTCAGGCGGGAGGCTCCTGGTCCCTGGAAGCTATAAAGTAAACTGTCACTATAGAGTTTGGGTCTGTGATGTCTGGGGGGAGGGCTTAGTTATTCCATGCCTTTGAGAAAACAGGGAAGGTTCTTCATCTCCAGCCACAAGGATGCCCTGCTGATCCAGCATGGAAGCATGTGTGCCTGTGCCTATGTACACACATGGCACAGAGCAGCAGGCCAGCTGAGCATGAAAGCAGGTCGGTCAGCAGGCCCCCATCCAGGATAGGAGTGGATCCCACAATGGTAGGTTTTGACTGTGGACAACACTGTGTCGCCTGAGGAAGCCAAGTCCCCAGTTGTAGAGGTGGGCAGAGCCAGGTCAGCCTGCTCACTAGGGAAGCAGGCTGGTTAGATCTAATGAGCGTGGGGAGCAGGGCGAAGACAGGAGGAGCCTTCCTGGCTGAGACAGATGACCCTATGCCAATCAGGGACTGAGGTTTCAAATGCAGCCCTGCCTGTCCCCTTTGTGATCACATTAAAACCCCCTTTTCTGTGTCTCCATCTGTTAAAGACCTTTGATGTGGTCACAAAGGGAGCAGGTAGGTAGGCAGGCTGGCACACCTTCATAGCTCATGGCAAGTGTACGTACGTGTGTGTGTGTTATAAGATCGCTAATCTAAAAACACTTTGGGAAAGTATAAAGTAGTAATCGATGGAGGGTCATGGCAAAGATATAGGTCTTGTCTCCAGAGGTTGGTGTGATAAGGGAGGTGGAGAAGAAAAACACATAGAGAACTTTGACAGATACACTCCAGGTGAACCAATGAATGTGGCCAGACAGTTGCGGGAACCAGACCCTTAGGAAATGAACAGAAAGTTAATACAATTACCCATTCATTGACTCTCTGAGCTTCGATGAAATCAAAGAAGATGATCTGCAATTGTATGCTTGACATGGATGTGGTCCAAGGAGGAAGGAGAAGAGAAGCTAAAACTATGAGAAGCAATGTTTGGTTGAACGTTATAATGAACTTCCAGGCAGCAATGTGAAGATGACGTAGGACAGGAACTGAAAAGTGGAATAGGCACCTCTGAGGGCTGTGAGGAAGCTTCTGAGAAATGGAAAGCATGTGGAGCAGCCTTGGGAGTCGCAGAACTGGGGATACATAGTAAGAAGAGGCATAACACATAGGAATGCTGAAATGTATGAGACGGACACTGTGCCCTGTCCTTACAGACAGTAGCCACTGAATGCTAAAATGCCCTGCCAAATACGTACTATTTTAAGAAGGACAAAACAGAGACTTCCAGAGGTTCAGTAACCTACTGGAATCCAGCATGTGGAATTCTCTTGTAGGTCTAGAACAATAGGATATTGTCTAAGGCAACCTCGGTAACCATCCCTTATCCTTAGGAATCAAAGGAAGCAAGGGAGACCCACCCAGCAACCTGGCTTCAAGAGGCCCGGCCCTCAGATGTGCTGAGAGTAGAGGGGCATGCACTCTAACTCAGAAGTAGAGATTCCTGAGCGCACAGCTGTCCATGGCTTCTGCTCAGGGTCACTTACTGGGAGTCTGGAAGTAGGGAGGTAACTATGGCTCAGCAGTCATTGGCAGAATGCTCTGCAAAATCCAGCAAAGTTTTGTGAATACATGACAGTCCTTCATTTGATAAATGTCAGAATGAGTCCCAGAGAGAGGTGTGACTTGCCCCTGGCCGCACAGCTCCTGGTGAAGAGCTGGTCATGCCACACGAAGCTGACTCCGGGCTCTGCCACATTTGCAAAGTGAAGCAAGCTTGTTTCTTCTGCCTTCAAAAAACAACACAAAACAAGCCCTTCTATTTATCAGCGGCAAAACCTCAGGAAGCTCACAGTTTTTCAAATCAAATAAAATGAATACGATAGACGAAGCGATAGTCAATAAAAACTTGTTTGCCTTATTAACCTTCTATCGCCTCAATGTTTCGAACCTTGACCAGGCAGCTGTGAACAGCGGAATGCAGGCTTCTTGGGTCAAGCCACTTGCTGAGAATCTGTACCAGACAGGTAAGCACAGGAGGAAGGGAAGATACCCTGAAGGGGATAATCTGATCGCTGGCAGGCCCTCCCAAAGCCTTCCTGTCCCTAGGTAGCAATGCTGGAAAAGGATCAGAAGGGGTGTTCTCTGGCCAGAGCTGGGGGCCCCCTCCCCATGTGGCAATTGTCTCCATTCTACGTCTAAGCAACACACCTATCTAATGTGCCACCTAGGACTACAGAGGCCCATCCCTTTGCTTCCAAACCTTAGCACAGAAGTTTCTGGGACAGGACAGCGCCCTGCCTCTCTTTTCAGCGGACTTCTTCCATGACCAATTTAAGTTGAAGTTTGCAGTGACTTCCTGGTGGAGACAAACACATTTGATGTTGCTGCCTTGAGGCCGGTGATGAACATGGGGTAAGAAATGTGAGTTTGCTGGCATCATAGAAAAGGTGGAAAAAAAAAAAAAAAATACAAGTCTGCCTGTGTGGCTGAATTTTTTCTGTGTTTTCAGATCTGAAGTTGTATCAAAAATCGTATGTATTTTGTCTCCCCAGTAATGGCTCTGCTAACTTCTTTCTGAAGGAAAGAAAAGGCAGAGAGCACACATTCATTATCACTCTTCAAACATAGCAGGTTATGGACTTGTCGTGTGACCTCCACCAATGGTGACTTGTGTTTTGTGTCCTCCTTCTGGAAGGCAGATCCCTGGAAGCCGTGGAGGGCAGACTGTGGCTGATGCAGTTCTGTACCCTCAGAGCCCAGCATATGATTACCAAACAGTTCTGACTGAATGAGCATGTAAGATTCACACTCCTGGGGAGACTGGTGCCTGTCCTCTCCATTTGCACTGTAGTCAGAGGGAGAAAGCAGAACTTGGACTCAAAGGAAAGTTTGTGACAGCAAGTGTAGCTGGGATAGGCCTGCAGAGTAGTGAGCTATGGACCTCAAGAGTAGGGGGACTCTTGTGTGCTGTGTAGCAGGAACACGCCTCCAGCTGCTCCCCAGTGCTGCTGCTAGATTTGGTCAGCCAGCCCAGCTCAGCAGGGCCCATAACGGCCCAGCAAAGCCCTGCAGGGAAGAGGGCCTGGTGCCAGGCTGCATCTCCAAGTCTAGGCCTGGGAACTCAGCCTCGGTTGACTACTCCATAAACATATAATGTAGACATAGGAGACACCTACTGTGTGCTAGGCCGGATGGACGCACCCTAAGGCTCTGAGCTGGTGGTAAATATGGTTAAATGGAGAACACAGCACAGAACTGACTTAAGTGAACTTTCATCACCCACCTGCCACAAACAACCCCCGCACCACCTCCCAGCTTCCTGTCACTGTGCTGTTCTCCCCCCTTACCTTCTCTAAAACAGTCACCACCTGAGAACCTCTACTAGTCGGATGATATCAAAATATTTGCAAAAGTGTCCAGAGGGTCATGGGAAAAAAGCATTTAGAAAACTAACAGAATGAGCAGCCTCTTCTGCAGCACATCCCAAATACTTCTCAACATTTCAAATTAGATTTTTCTCTTTTGGGTAATTTCTAGGAGTTTGAGATTGAAGAGAACCCACCTCCCATCACTGCCACTGCTTGCTGAGAGCCAGCCTTGCCAGGCAGCAGGGAGGGGAATAGAGGAGAAAACTGGGCTCCTGCCAGGCCTCCCCAGCCCAGAGCTGAGAAGCACAGGCTGTGGGGACAAAGGAGTGTCAACTCTGGCCTCCCAGTGTGAAGGCTTTGCTCTGAGACCGTGTGTACAGGGCCAGCCTCACACGGGAAACACAGGATCTCCACAGAGCACCCTCCAGACTTGCCCTGTCCCACCCATAGTGTCTCAGAGAGTATAAATGCATGTGAAATATAATGCAGGCTCTATCTCACTGATGAGATTCATCTTGAGGCATTAAATACAAACTGAGATAGATGGAGCATGTATTAGTCTGTTTTCATGCTGCTGATAAAGACACACCCTAGACTGGTCAATTTACAAAAGAAAGAGATTGAATTGGAATTATAGTTCCATGAGGCTGGGGAAGCCTCACAATCATGGCAGAGGGTGAAAGGCACTCCTTATGTGCGGGCAGCAAGAGAGAATGAAGACGCAAAAGCAGAAACCCTGGATAAACCCATCAGATCTTGCAAGACTTGGTAACTATCAGGAGAATAGCATGGGAAAAACTGGCCCCCATGATTCAATTACCTCCCCTTGTGTCCCCTCCCACAACACGTGGAAATTCTGGGAGATTTGGGTGGGGACACAGCCAAACCATATCATCCCACCCTTGGCCCCTCGAAATCTCATGTCCTCACATTTCAGAACTAAGCATACCTTCCCAACAGTCCCCCTAAGTTAACTCATTTCAGCATTAACCCAAAAGTCCACAGTCCAAAGTTTCATCTGTGACAAGGCAAGTCTCTTCCACCTATGAGCAGGTAAAATCAAAAGCAAGATAGTTACTTCCTAGACACAATGGGGTTACCAGTGTTGGGTAAACACAGCCATTCCAAATGGGAGAAATTAGCCAAAACAGAGGGGTTACAGGGCCCATGCAAATTTGAAATCCAACGAGGCAGTCAAATTTTAAAGCTCCAAAATGATCTCCTTTGACTCCATGTCTCACATCCAGGTCACATGGATATAAGAGGTAGGTTTCCGTGGTCTTGGGAAGCTCCCCACCTATGACTTTGCAGGATACAGCCTCCCTCTCAGGTGCTTTCACTGGCTGGTGTTGAGCATCTGTGACTTTTCCAGGTTCATGGTGCAAGTTGTTGGCAGATCTACCATTCCAGGATCTGGAGAACAGTGGCCCTCTTCTCACAGCTCCACCAGGTGGTGCCCCAGTAGAGACTTTGTGTGGGGGCTCTGACCCCATATTTTCCCTCTGCACTGCCCTAGCAGAGGTTCTCTATGAGGGCCCCACCCCTGCAGCAAACTTTTGCCTGAGCATCCAAGCATTTACATACATCTTCCAAAATCTAGGCAGAGGTTCCCAAACCTCAATTCTTGACCTCTGTGCACCTGCAGTTGCAACACCACAGGGAAGCTGCTAAGACTTGGGGCTTGCATCCTCTGAAGCCACAGCCCGAGTTGTATGTTGACCTCTTTTGGCCATGGCTGGAGTGGCTGAGACACAGGGCACCAAGTCCCTAGATTGCATACAGCATGGGAACACTGGGCCCAATCCACAAAACCACTTTTTCCTCCTGGGCCTCTGTGCCTGTGATGGGAGGGGCTGCCATGAAGTTCTCTGACATGGCTTAGAGACATTTTCCCCATGGTCTTAGGGATTGACATTAGGATCCTTGCTACTTATCCAGATTTCTGAAGCCAGCTTGAATTTCTCCCCAGAAAACGAGTTTTTCTTTTCTATTACGTAGGCTGCAAATTTCCCAAACTTTAAAGCTCTGCTTCCCTTATAAAACTGAATGCCTTTAACAGCACCCAAGTCGCCTCTTGAATGCTTTGGTGCTCAGAAATTTCTTCCACCAGATACCTTAAATCATCTTTCTCGAGTTCAAAGTTTCACAAATCTCTAGGGCAGGGGCAAAATGCTGCCAGTCTCTTTGCTAAAACATAACAAGAGTCACCTTTGCTCTAGTTCCCAATAAGTTTCTCATCTCCATCTGAGACCACCTCAGCCTGGACCTTATTGTTTACATTGCTATCAGCATTTGGGGCACAGTCATTCAACAAGTCTCTAGAAAGTTCCAAATTTTCCTAATTTTCCTGTCTTTTTCTGAGCCCTGTAAACTGTTTCAACCTCTGCCTTTTACCCAGTTCCGAAGTCACTTCCACATTTTCGGGTGTCTTTTCAGCAATGCCCCACTCTACTGGTACCAGTTTACTGTATTAGTTCATTCTCATGCTGCTCATAAAGACATACCCAAGGCTGGGCAATTTACAGGAGAAAGAGGTTTAATTGGACTTATAGTTCCACATGGCTGGGGAGGCCTCACGATCATGGTGGAGTGTGAAAATCACTCCTTACGTGCCAGCGGCAACCCCTGATAAACCCATCAGATCTCATGAGACTTACTATCAGGAGAATAGCATGGTAAAGATCGGAGCCCCAAATACCTCCCACTGCATCCCTCTCACAACACGTGGGAATTCTGGGAGATAGAATTCAAGTTGAGATTTGGGTGGGGACACAGTCAAACCATATCAGAGCACATGTGGTCAAAGAACCTCAGCTGAGCTGGTCAAGAACTAGGACTGTAAACAAGGGCATTCCCATCAGATGATGTCTCTCCAGCAGAGGAACGGGAGAGCATTTCCTTCTGACCATTACTGCCCTTGAAGCAGCAACACAACTACTTACATTCCTGGACAACAGACCGTGCACGCTCTCCCCACTTGTGAAGATGAGATACTGACTGAGCTGTGCCCACCCAGGCTCATGCTCTCTGCATCTCAGCCCTTCTTTATTCACGAAGGGCTCATGTGCCAGACCCTGTGGGAAGCACCAGGCTCAAAGGAGCATGCAGTCTGCAAAGACTCTGCCCTGGTGCTGATGGCAAAGTCTTCAGTGCAGAGGAGGTGAGCAAGGGTGAAGATGCGCCCAGGATGTGAAAGACTCTAGTTCATAGTCCATGAAAAGCCTTGCTGTGCGTGTGATCTTCAAGCTGAGACTTAAGCAGAGAGTAGCAGGCAGCTTAGGGGAATTGGTGACTAATGTGATACAGGGGATGGGAAGAATTCCTCTCAGTCCGAGGAGACTAGGGTGGATGTTGAAATTCCTACTCTCACGGTGCACATAGCCTCAGGGAGAAGAAACCTCCACCAGCGACAGAAACTTTTCTGTGCAAAGCAATCTACAAAACCCTACAAACTGAGGGGCTGTGGTCTGAGGGCTGGAAGCTTGAAAGGTAGGACTAATGTGATCATCGGGACAGAGCAGCCAGCCTGTGCTCTGGAGCCGTGGTTCCCAACTGGGGGCAACTTTCACCCCTGACCCCGCACCCCAGGGGATTTTGGCAATGTCTGGAGACATTTTTGGTTGTCACAACTGGGGGCAGAGGATATTCAATGGCATCTAGCGGGGAAAGGCCTGGGATGCTGCCAGACGTCCTGCAATACACAAGCCAGCCCCACAACAGATGGTGCCCAGCCCAGCGTGCTGACAGTTCCAAGGTTGAGAAACTACTCTAGGAGGTAGCAGAGCTCCGTCAGTATCAGCTGCTGTTATTTTTCTCTTTCAGTCTTCTTATGTCTGTTGATGACCCTCAGTCTCTCCAGTGGCTACCATTTCGAGAAGGCGCAGTCCACACGTTGCCCCATTTAGCACCACAGGGCACTGTGGCCAAGCCCACATTTCCCATTTCTTTGGGAATTTAGAGATTTTAAAAGTGTTCATATGATGAGAACACATGGACACATGGGGAGAAAAACATATTCTGGGGCCTGCTGGGGAGCTGTAGGAGGGCAACAATCAGGAAGAATAGCTAATGGATGCTGGGCTTAATATTATCGCCTAGGTAATGGGTTGATCTGTGCAGCAAACCACCATGGCACAACGTTTACCTACGTAGCAAACCTGCACATCCTGCACATGGACCCTGGAACTTAACGTAAAAGTTGATGAAAAAAAAGGTGTTCATGTATTATAGATTAGGAAATTCGGAAATGCACATTCAGGATTAGAGGAGGACACATGCTCAGGAAATACATGAGATGGCCTTAAGCTTTGAGACCTTTGTGCCTGAGCTCTAGGGTCAGCACAATCCAGAGTGAAGTTCAAAGTGGAGCTAACAATGGTCCAGCAAAGCCTGTGAGCCACCCAGCACACAGCCAGCTGGAAGAGACTGGGAGGGATTCTGTTTGCCCTTCCTTTTTCCCCTCCCTCCCTCCCTCCTTTCATCCCTTACTTCCTGCCTGCCTTCTTTTCCTCTCTCCTTCCTCCGCTTCTTCTCCTTCTTCTCCTCCCTCCTCCTTCTCTTCCTCTTCTTCTTTTCTTCTTTCTTATTCTTTCTCCTCCTCCTCCTTCTTCCTCTTCCTTCTTCTTCCTCTTATCCCTCTGTTGCTGCTGCTTTTTCTTCCTCTTCTCCTTCTCTCTCAAATCCTGGAATAAAAAAAAAAAGTATCCATCAAATTATGAGCTGAACACAAACTAAACAAATGTGTAGCTGTACAGGTTAAAAAAAAAAGAATAATCTAATTTTAGTTCTTACGGAACTAAAAAAGGAAAAGTAACCTAAACCCAAAGTTAACAGAAGGCAGAAAATAATAAAGATTACAGTGGAAATAGACAAAATAGGGAATTAACAAAAGAAGAAAGAGAATCAATGAAAACAAAATTTTTTTTCAGAAGATCAGCAAATTAATAAAACTATAGCTGGCCTGTTAAAGAAAGCAGAAGAGGCAAATTACTAAAATAAATTACTAAAATAAAAACGGGGACATTACTACTACTTAAAAAAATTATAAAGCAATACTATGATTATATGTCAACAAATTAGATAACCTAGATGCAATGGACAAGTTTCTAGACACATGCAAATCACCAAAACTGACTCAAGAGGCAGCCATAGAAATGAATGGAATAACACTTTATGATGCAATGTGAATGATAAAATCACTATGCTGTGTTCTCACTCATAGGCAGGTGTTGAGCAATGAGAACACATGGGCACAGGGAGGGGAACATCACACACTGGGGTCTGTTGAGGGGTGGGGGCTAGCAGAGGGACAGCGGGGGTTGGGGAGGTTGGGGAGGGATAACACTGGGAGAAGTGCCTGATGTAGGTGACGGGGCTGGGGACATGGAGACAGCAAACCACCATGGCAGGTGTGTACCTACGTAACAATCCTGCAAGATCTGCACGTGTACCCCAGAGCTTAAAGTACAAAAAAAAAATCACTATGCTGAGTAAATGAAGTGAAACACAAAAGGTCGCACATTGCTTAAGTCCATCTACATGACACGTTCAGAAAAGTCACATTCATGGAGACAGAACAGATTAGTGGTTGTCAAGAGCTGTAGGGAGGGAAAATGGAAAAAACTGGTTAATGTGTCTAGGATCTCCTTTTAGGGTGAGCACTCTCTAAAGATAAGGAGCTGGAGAAATGCTGTGTTTACCTCACATTGTGAATATACTAAATGCTACAGAATTGCTCACTTTAAAATGGTTAACTTTACATTATATAAATTTCACCTCAACGAAAAATACATCTGTGTACTATATCTAATAATATTTATCATGTATGATTATTCTGAACATTCAACACAAAATAAATATAGGTTGCTAACACTGCAGCAGGCATTATGTTAGGTAAACATGCAATTTACACACAGTAGGAGGTTGTGTTAGGGGAAGCACAGTAAGCTTGGGAATCAGAGACAGGGTCCTGATGGGTGTGGGGGTCCTGGAGGACATTTTTAGAGAAATGTTGAGATAATTTGTGCAAAGAGTTCAGAAGATAACAAGTTATCAATAAATTATGTCCATAATTACTGCGGACCCCATGATTCCAGAATGAATGTGAGGCAGCCTTCTCTCTGGCTTTCCTATCTGCTGAGGTATTACACTACCTCCCCATGCCACAGGCCTCCACTGTGTGTGCAGAGAGGGTGGCTGCTGCTGGGTGTCTCAGCAGGCAGCTTCTGCTCCCAATGTGGTGGCAGGAACAGAGAAAATGTGGCTACAGAGAGAGAGACTCACAGCATCCCTGAGGGATGCCAAAGTCCCGGAAAGGCAGAGGTGTCGGGTGTTAGATCCACAGTTGGGCATGGAATGGCTGGCTCTGTGTTACAATCACCAAACACAGTGTAAGTAAAAGAGGCTCGGGAACCAGAGACAAAAGTCGTCGGTGTCATTCAGCCTTTCCAACTCACAGGGACACAGCAGCCCCATGGGCATGGAGCACCCAGCTGCAGCTTCACAGGTGTGTCCCCAACGGCCAGCCTCTGTTCCTTCCAGGGCCACCTGTGGAAGATCCACAGGGTGGTGCCAAGGCCACTGCCCCTGACGCCACCCTCCTCAGCACACATTGCTGGTAGGCAGCTCCCAGAGGTGCTCAGAGCTGCCACCCATGGGGAAGGGCACAGATTCAAGAAAGGGACAGGCAGAGCTAGACCTGGAGCAGCAGCTTCAAACTCAGGTTGAAAGGGGCAGACATTCTTAATCCCCCACGTGACAGCATTTCGAGGTGGTGCCACTAAGAGGTGATTGGGTTATGAAGGCTCTGCCCTCATGAATGGACTAATCCATTCGTGGATTAGTGGGTTTATGGGTTAAAGAGTTAGCAGGAGTGAGACTGTGGCTTTATAAGAAAAGGAACAAAGACCATAGTTAGCACTCTAAGTGCCCTCGCCATGATGCCCCAGGACTCTAAGGAGAGTCCCCACCAGCAAAACGGGCTTGCTGCTCAGCTGTGGGAGCAAGGTCTGCAGAGAACCTCTGCTTTCAACTTCTCTAGGCCCAGCGTGCACTGCAGACTAGCCTTGCCCTATGCCAAGCCCTTCCTGGAGAAGCCAGTGTGTGCAGTCCACGAGAGGTGGCGGATCAGAGGCAGATGCTCTTGGCTAAATGCTGGAAACTGACTAACAGACAGACGCTACTCACTCCTCACTACTGGTTGTGTTGGGCATGGATCTGGGACCCTGAATCTCAGTACAACTTTTTCCTCCTCTCGGTTCTGCTTTTTCCTCTCCTCTTTAAAATGTTAATGTCTGTAAGCATTTTATTCCCCAAACACCTTCAGCGTCTGCTCCTGAAGATCCAGCCTGTGCTAAAGCCAGTGTCAAAATGGGACATCCCTAGATTCACAGGGAGGGTAAAGTCTTCAGTCTCTTCATGTGTTTGTATTTATTTAAGATCTAGATGTAAAATGTACACTATCTATAACTATAACATCTAGATATCTCTCCCCAAGACCTCATCTTGCCAGCTCCCGCTAGGAAGCCAGCACAGGGTGACTGAGGCAGGAGGGGTGGGAAGGAAGCTTCAGAGGCAAGAGGAGCCCAGGCATGAGTCCAGAGCACCCTTCCTCCCTCCTCTCATGCTGCCCAGGGCCAGCATAGGTTTCTGAAATTTGCCTTTGGAGATGATCAAATGTCTTAGTTTGTTTTCTGTTACTTATAACAGAATACCTGAAACTGGGTAATAAAAATAATCAGTGTTTATTCCGAGGGAGACTCCTCTAGGGCTGTGCTGGGTGGGCCTTTCTTCCTACAGGGATGTTACTGGGATGGGCTGCAGCCCCTGCCTCTGACTAGTAATTGATCAGACTCCATTCCTTCTGCCAAAATTATAACTTATTGCCTGCAGGTCCCTGGATACAAAGCGCCCAAGCTGCCCAGCCAACTATGCCCAAGGTTTATAATCTAATGGAATTCTTTCAGGTCACCTGGCATAGTTATGAACCTTTAGGGAACAGAACCTCTAACTCTGTAAGGCCTAGAGGTGCATGGGAAGGAAGCACGCAGTCCCACAGTGGGTTTCTCCGAATGATGGTAACGAGGCTGCTCCTGACACGATGCCTTGGCATTTTCTTATATCACAATACTATATAAAAGCCTCTGATTCAATGCATACTTTGCCTCATGGAGGGTGGCGCCACATCCTTACAGAACCTTACCTTGTTGCTGGGCCTTAGCAGGACCTTCAGCAGGTCGCCCCCATATTCTGTCAGGCTGGCAGTTTCTATGTAGAGCAGCATGTGGTATCATCAGTGGATGATGTGGTCACTGGACCACTCACAATCCTTTGCTTACCTCCTTTGTCACGATGCTGGGTGCTACTCCCACTGGAGCTTACCATCGACCCCACCCAACATATTCTATTACCATCAATACCTTTAATACTATAGAATATGCCAGATTCTATGCTCCCAAGTGGCCAGGTACATTGCACAGAAGCTTGGGCCTGCCAGAGAACCCTGCTCTTGGCTCCGTTCAAAGCTGGCAGCGTTTTATAACACCCTGCGTATAGGTGACAATGGTGGAGTCAAGTGCAGGATGTGCTGCTTCCAGAACCCAAAGAGGCCCATTGTGTTTCATGCTTCCTTCTTCTTCAAAGAACAGGCGTGATGTAACATTTTATCTTTTGCTTTGGAGAGAATATCTCAGCATGCTCCTGGCTACTGGATCCCTCAATGTAAGAGATACTACTGGTCTCTGATTTTTGCAGGATTTACCTCCACCCTTAGGGGTGCATGCCTTCAGAGAGCCCAAATGGCATGACATCACTGATGCCATAGAGCAATATGACATCCTGCAGAATTTCCATGGTTCTGATTTTATCCCACTATATCATGAGAGAGGCAGGAGAACTAACAGAGCCCTGGCACAAAACTATAAATGTATATTAGTGTCTATCTCATGTGAATACAATATGTTTGTTATCTTCTTTTCTGATTAGAATAGAAATTAAGGCAGGCCGGGCGTGGTGGCTTACACCCGTAATCCCAGTACCTTGGGAGGCCGAGGCGCATGGATCACCTGAGGTCAGGAGTTCAAGACCAGCCTGGCTAACACAGTGCAAACCCGTCTCTACTAAAAATACAAAAATTAGCTGGTCGTGGTGGCGCATACCTGTAATCCCAGCTACTCAGGAGGCTGCAGCAGGAGAATCGCTTGAATCCAAGAGGTGGAGGTTGCAGTGAGATGAGACTACACCACCACTGCATACCAGCCTGGGCAAGAGAGTGAGACTCTGTCTCAAAAAAAAAAAAGAAAAGAAAGAAATTAAGGCATTCATCAAATGTGTCTCAGGCTGTCTCAATCTGCTGAAGCTTTACTGATAACCAGGTAGTGAGTGATCCAGCTTTAAAATCTGATGTGTTGCTTTGTGCAGAAGCAGATGCTGTGATAGGGTTTATGGTACAATGTTTATTAGGTGCTGATGTCAGCATGCAATGGGATTGGGAAAAAGAACCAAAGTTTCCATGAAGACTCACCAAGTCATGGCCAGCTCCTCAGAGGTCTCGTGTGTAAGTACTGTTCATGAGCATACCCCACGTGAGGTTAAAATGACCAGGCCTTTATGCTCTTCCCTGACTCAGTCACCAGACAGAAGCTGCCTGGGAAGGTTCTGCCATCAGACACGGTGTCTCTCTGCTGCTGAGGGAGACACTGACATTGCTGACAGCTGGGTGCTTTTGACTCACTGAATTCACCACAGGCAACCCTCAATGTGAATAATTAGCTGCTGACTATACCCAGAACTACCCTGCATCCAGAATTCTTGTTACTTAAGATAACAAGTGCCTTTATTGTGAAGTCAGAGGGTGTGATTAGTTATTACTCGCAGGTGAAAGTACCCGTTGCCGTGGAACAGCAGAGCCTCTGTGAAGGAGCATCTCAGCAGCAGGTCTTTGTGTCTGTCATGGTTCCAAACAATGCTCCTCCCACCCACGCTGGTCTTCACCATTCCCAGGACAAACCTCAAAGGACAATCCTTCCAGCCTGTGAGGATGGCAGCTCAAAAAGATGGAAAGCAAACAGACCACCCCGGTATCTTTTTACTTCTGTGCATATACCTCTGCCTGGGAATCCCACCCTCACTGACTTGGGAGTATGGAAAGCCATGCCTCTGGAGAGGGTGTTGTGGTCAGGTGGTAGAGTTTGTTGCTGTCAGACAGTAGATGACTCTGCCTGTGTGGGGTGTGGGGTGTGTGGTGTGGGGTGTGTGGGGTGTGTGTGCACGTGCGTGGTCAAGTTGAAGCTCCTACACATCTGTGACACCTCGGCTCTCCAAAGTCCCCATGTCTGAAGGACCCTTTCACTTACATTCTAATGCGGCAGGACTTGTGTATGTGTCCTCCATGTAGACGCTGCCCTGAATGGTTTTGAACCAGTTTATTCAAACAAGCTGCCAGGGTTTTCCAGCTTGTTTGTTTTGTTTAATGAGCTACTGATATTTAACGGCCGTATAGAATTTGATTGTTCTCTAGCTGTTTTCTCTCTCTTCAGCTAAACTGTTGTTCTTCTGATGGCAGGATGGACTTGATATTGGGGTCTACAAGGAGCCCTTCACCTCCAAGTGCCACTCACCACTTTCTAGCCATGGCAGTTCTAGAAATTGACATACAGTGTCTGTCCTCATCTGTTTGGCCTTCCATGACAAGATACCATAGACTGGGTGGTTTAAATAACAAGAATTTATTTCTCATGGTATTGGAGACTGGGAAGTCCAAAATCGAGGTATCGAGATACTGGCTGATTCAGTCCCCTAGTGAAAGCTTCCTTCCTGGCTTGCAGACTTGCACTGTGTGCTCACATAACAGGTGGCCAGGGAGGCAGGAGATGGAGACAGAGAGATTGGGAGAGAGAGGGCTAGCTCTCTGTTCATTAAAGGCACTAATTCCATTTATGAGTGCTCCACCCTCATGACCTGATTACCTCCCAATGGCCCTATGTCTTTTTTTTTTTTTTTTTTTTTTAAGACCCAGTCTCACTCTGTCACCCAGACCGGAGTACAGTGGCATGATCTTGGCTCACTGCTCCAGCTCCCAGGTTCAAGTGATTCTTGTGCCCAGCCTCTTGAGTAGCTGGGATTACAGGCCTATACCACCACACGTAGATGATTTTTGTATTTTTAGTAGAGATGGGGTTTCATCATGTTAATTGAGCTGGTCTCGAACTCCTGAACTCAAGAGATATGCCTGCTTTGGCTTCCCAAAGTTCTGGGATTACAGATATGAGCCACCACTCCCGGTCAAAGGCCCTGTTTCTGAATACCATTACATTGGGGGTGATGGTTCCAACATATGAACTGGGAGGCACAATTTAGTACATAGCAATATCTAAATTAATATTAATTAAATGGCTTAAAAGCAGACTTACAAGCAAAAGAAAGGATTGGTAAACTTAAAATATTTCAATAAAGATGGTCTAAATTAAAGCAACCAGAGTTGGGGGACGTTAATTGAAAAATAACAGAGCCTCAAGGGAAAACATCAAATGCTCCAACGAATATGTATTTAGAGTCCCAGAAGGAATAAAGAGAGAGAGAGTTAGGCAGAGTAAATACTTGAAGAGACCCAGTAGTCTCAGCACACTTCAAGCAGGAGGGATGCAAAGAAACACACACCCAGACATCATAGCTGGTTTGCATTAAGATGTTAATAACGGCTAAAAAGAACAGACATTCAATTAAGAGAAATACTATTCACAGTGGTGGCTGACTCCATAGCAGAAATAATAGATACCAGACAATAACAAAATTATATGTTTAAAATGCTGAAGATAAAATAAACCTGTTAATATAGAATCCTATACTTAGCAAAAATATCTTGCAAAAATGAAAGCAAAACAAATATGTTTTAATATAACAAAAATGGGGAGAAATTGTCAGCAGCAGACAATGACTAAAATAAATACTAATACTAACTTAAGGAAAATTATCCCAAATGGAAGCCTCAATCTTTAGAGAACATCAATGAGTGTAAGAATGACTTAATACATAAGAACATATAAAATTGCTGGGCGCGGTGGCTCACGCCTGTAATCCTAGCACTTTGGGAGGCCGAGGTGGGCGGATCACAATGTCAAGAGATCAAGACCATCCTGGCCAACATGGTGAAACCCCGTCTCTACTAAAAATACAAAAATTAGCTGGGCGTGGTGGCGTGCGCCTGTAGTCCCAGCTACTCAGGAGGCTGAGGGAGAAGAATTGCTTGAACCTGGGAGGCAGAAGTTGCAGTGAGCCAAGATTGTGCCACTGCACTCCAGTCTGGCGCCTGGCGACAGAGTGAGACTGTGTCTCAAAAAAAAAAGAAAAAAGAACATATAAAATCAATTTTATAAATTAATTTATAAGTTTTGTCTGTTCAAGGCAAATACAATCACAACATATTATGAATTTTTTAGTGTATGAAGGATTGAAATATATGACAACATCAAGTACAGTCATGGGTAGGTACAATGTTACTGCTGCACTGTATGCAATATATGTGAACTGGTGAAGTATCAGCGGAGGGAGAATGTGATTATGTGTGTTAGATATATGTGTACATACATAATATATGTAAATATGAATTTGCACACATACATACATGTATAAACGCATGTACATATCAATATGTGTATATATAACCATACATGTATATATGTATACACACATACACACCAATTTTTTAAAGCCAATGATTATAGTTAAAATGTAAATAGAGAAAAGAAATAATGATGGATGAAAAAAAAGGTAGAGAAGGAGAGAGTAGGAATAAGAAACAAATGATCCAAATATCAAACAAATAGCAAACTAGTAGAATTATGCTCAACTTTTTCTGTCATAATGTATTCTGTCAGAATGTATTTAAAAGACAGATGTCGCCAGAGTAGACTAAATACACAACACTATACTAGTTACCCTTTAAATATCAGCACAGGTGGATTGAAATAAAAGAATAAAACATATAATAATACACTGATTATAATAAAATAAGCAAATCATAGTGACATTATTAATATCAGAGAAAGTAGATTTTCAAGATAGTGATATGCTGGTGATACAGAGATGTGGCCAGTGATATAGAGAAATATTTCAGAAAGTAAAATGATAAATTTATAAGGAAGAAAAAACAATCCTAAATATGGAAAAAGAAATAACTCAGCTTCAAAATGCCACTCAAAATTTGAGGCAATTAAAAGTATAAATTGACGGACCGATCCAAGATGGCCGATTAGGAGCAGCTGAGGATTGCAGCTTCCAGTGAAAGCGTGGAGGGTGAGTGGACGCCACATTCCCAGACGGATTTTTATTGCCCACCGACCAGGAGATTCCCAGGGGGAGGAGCCCCATGGGTCGCCAGCGCACCTGGTTTGGCCGGCGCGGCTGTTTTCGCCGGCTCAGCTGTTTTCGCCTGTGTGGGCGTTTTCGCCGCCGCTGTTTGGAGCGGCTCCCCGGTGCAGCAGTTCCCCATACAAAATACGTGGGTCCGGGTGCCGTTTTAGCTGGCAATTGGAACTCCGGGAAGGCAAAGCTGCCTATTCATTTGATTAAAAAAGGGGACTGAAACAGCCAGCCAGGCCAGGAGATTTCCCAGGCAAAAAAACGCCAGCACCCGCCGTTTCAGCCGGCGCAGTGGGTCACCGCACGGGAAATCATACAGATCCCGGCGCCGTTTCAACAGGCGGCTGGAACACCTGGGAGACAGTGACCATTCAACTAAAAAAGACGCTCTGAGGCAGGGAGCCAGGTGATCAGGCTCGGCTGGTCCCACCCCCACAAAAAAACAGCCATTGGAAACTCTCGGGATCGAGAGTTTCACAGCAAGCACAGCTGAACCCGGGACGGTCCAGCTCTGTGGGGGAGGGGCGTCCGCCATTACTGAGGCAGTCTGCCGCTACGGAGGTAGTTTGCCATTGCAGAGGCAGTTCTAACTACACCGGTATAAACTGGACTGCAGGGAAGTTCACACGGCAGCTGGGCGGAGC
>PVKV010023975.1:5768-32410 GCA_004027835.1 Alouatta palliata
CTAGTGCCAGATTTCAAAGGGAATGCTTCCAGTTTTTGCCCATTCAGTATGATATTGGATGTTGGTTTGTCATAAATAGCTTTTATTATTTTGAGATGTGTTCCATCAATACCTAGTTTATTGAGAGCTTTTAGCATAAAGGGCTGCTGAATTTTGTTGAAGGCCTTCTCTGCATCTATTGAGATAATCATGTGGTTTTTGTCTTGGGTTCTGTTTATGTGGTGGATTATATTTACAGACTTGCTAATGTTGAACCAGCCTTGCATCCCTGGGATGAAGCCTACTTGATCGTGATGGATAAACTTTTTGATGTGCTGTTGCAATTGTTTTGCTAGTATTTTATTGAAGATATTTGGGTCTATGTTTGTCATGGATATTGGCCTGAAGTTTTCTTTTTTTGGTGAGTCTTTGCCAGGTTTTGTTATTAGGATGATGTTGGTCTCATAAATGATTTGGGAAGGATTCCCTCTTTTTGTATTGTTTGGAATAGTTTCAGAGGGAATGGTACCAGCTCTTCTTTGTAAGTCTGGTAGAATTTGGCTGTGAACTCGTCTGGACCTGGACTTTTTTTGGTTGGTAGATTATTAATTGCTGCCTCAACTTCAGCCCTTGTTATTGGTCTGTTCAACGTTTCAACTTCTTCCTGGTTTAGACTTGGGAGGGTACAAATGTCCAGGAATGTATCCATTTCTTCCAGGTTTACTGGTTAATGCATGTAGAATTGTTTGTAGTAATCTCTAATGGTAGTTTGTATTTCTGTGGAATTGGTAGTGATGTCCCTTTATCATTTTTTATTGAATCTATTTGATTCTTCTCCCTTTTCCTTTTTATTAATCTGCCTAGCAGTCTATTTTGTTGATATTTTCAAAAAACCAGCTCCTGAATTTATTGATTTTTTGAAGGGTTCTTTGTGTCTCTATTTCCTTCAGTTCTGCTCTGATCTTAGTTATTTCTTGTCTTCTGCTAGCTTTTGAGTTTTTTGGATCTTGCTTGTTTAGCTTTTTCAATTTTGATGATAGAGTGTCGATTTTAGATCTTTCCTTGCTTCTCATGTGGGCATTTATTGCTATAAATTTCCCTCTACACACTGCTTTAAATGTGTCCCAGAGATTCTGGTAAGTTGTGTCTTCATTCTTGTTGTTTTCGAAGAACATCTTTATTTCTGACTTCATTTCCTTGTTTATCCCATTGACATTCAGGAGCCAGTTGTTCAGTTTCCATGAAGTTGTGCAGTTCTGAGTTATTTTCTTAATCCTGAGTTCTAATTTGATTACCCTGCGGTCTGAGAGACCGTGTGTTATGAGTTCCATTCTTTTGCATTTGCTGAGGAGTGATTTACTTCCAATTATGTGGTCAATTTTAGAGCAGGTCAATGTAGTGCTGAGAAGAATGTATATTCTGTGGATTTGGGATAGAGATTTCTTTAAATTTCTATTAGGTTCACTTGGTTCAGATATGAGTTCAAGTCCTGGATATCCTTGTTAATTTTCTCTCTCATTGATCTAATGTTGACAGTGGAGTGTTCAAATCTCCCACTATTATTGTGTGGGAGTCTAAGTCTCTTTGTAGGTCATTAAGAATTGCTTTATGTATCTTGGTGCTCCTGTATTGGGTGTGTATATATTTGGGATAGTTAGCTCTTCTTGTTGCATTGATCCTTTTACCACTATGTAATACTCTTCTTTGTCTCTTTTGATCTTTGTTGGTTTAAATTTCATTTTATCAGAGACTAGGATTGCAACTCCTCCTTTTTTTGCTCTCCATTTGCTTGGTAAATCTTCCTCCACACCTTTATTTTTAGCCTATCTGTATCCTTGCAAGTGAGATGGGTTTTCTGAATACAGCTCATGGATGGGTCTTGACTTTTTATCCAATTTGCCAGTCTGTGTCTTTTGATTGGGGCATTTAGCCTATTTACATATAGTGTTAATATTGTTTTGTGTGAATTTGGCCTGCCATTTTTATGCTAGCTGGTTGTTTTGCCCATTAGTTGATGCATTTTCTTCATTGTGTTGATGGTCTTTACTATTTGGTATGTTTTTGGAGTGGCTAGTATTTGTTTCTTTCCTTGTTTAGTGCTTCTTTCTGGAGCTCTTGTAAGGCAGGCCTGGTGGTGATGAAATCTCTCAGCAATTGATTGTCCATAAAGGATTTTATTTCTCCTTTGCTTATGAAGCTTAGTTTGGCTGGATATGAAATTCTAGTTTGAAAGTTCTTTCCTTTAAGGATGCTGAATATTGGCCTCCACTCTCTTCTGGCTTGTAGGGTTTCTGCTGAGAGATCTGCTGTGAGTCTGATGGGCTTCCCTTTGTGGGTAACCCAACCTTCTTTTCTGGCTGACCTTAGCATTTTTTCCTTCATTTCAACTCTGGTGAATCTGAAGATTATGTGCCTTGGGGTTGCTCTTCTTGAGGAATATCTTTGTGGTGTTCTCTGTATTTCCTGGACTTGAATGTTGGTGTGCCTTGCTAGGTTGGGGAAGTTCTTCTGGATAATATCCTGAAGAGTGTTTTCCAGCTTGGATTCATTCTCTCCGTCACATGCAGGTACACCTATCAAATGGAGATTAGGTCTTTTCACGTAATCCTGTATTTCTTGGAGGCTTTGTTCATTTCTTTTCAGTCTTTTGTCTCTAATCTTACCTTTTCATTTTATTTCATTGAGTTGATCTTCAGTCTCGGATATCCTTTCTTCTGCTTGGTCGATTCAGCTATTGAAACTTATATATGCTTCGCGAAGTTCTAGTGCTGTGTTTTTCGGCTCCATCAAGTCATTTATTTTCTTCTCTAACTTGTTTATTCTAGTTAGCATTTCATCTAACCTTTTTTCAAGGTTCTTAGTTTCTTTGCATTGGGTTAGCACATGTTCTTTTATCTCAGAGAAGATTGTTATTACCCACCTTCTGAAGCCTGTTTCTGTCAATTCATCAGATTCATTCTCCATCCAGTTCTGTTTTCTAGTTGGTGAGGAGTTGTGATCCCATGGAGGAGGAGAGCAGTTCTGGTTTTTGGTGTTTTCATCCTTTTTGCACTGGTTTCTTCCCATCCTTGTGGCTTTATCTACCTGTGGTCTTTGTAGTTGGTGACTTTCAGATGGGGTCTCTGAGTAGACATCCTTTTTGTTGATGTTGAAGCTATTTCTTTCTGTTTCTTAGTTTTCCTTCTAATAGGCCCCTCTGCTGTAGGACTTCTGGATGTCCATTCTAGACCCTGCTTGCTTGGGGATCACCTGTGGGGGCTGCAGAACAGTAAGGGTCACTACCAGTTTCTTCTTATGTTATCTTCATCCCAGAAGGGGGCCCGCCAGATGTCAGCCTAAGCTCTCCTTTATTAGGTGTCTCTTTGGGTATATGGGGGTTAGGAGCTGCTTTAGGAGACAGTCTGTGCCTTATAAGAGCTTAAGTGCTGTGCTTGGAGCTCCATTGTTCCATTCAGAGCTGCTGGCAAGTACGTTTAAGTCTGCTGCAGTGGAACTCATAACCATGTCTTTTCCCAGTTGCTCTGTCCTAGGAAAGTTGGGCTTTATTTATAAAGTCCTGATGTGTTGCTGTCTTTTTTCATAGATGCCCTGCCCAAAACAGAGTTAGTCTAGTCACAGTCTGCCAGTAGAAGCATGCTGAGCTGTCACGGGCTCTGTCCAGCTGCTGTGTGAACTTCCTTGAGGTGTTGTTTATAGAGGTACAGTTAGAAATGCCTCGGTATCGGTGGACTGACTCAGTAGTGGCAGATGCCCCTCCCTCCACTGAGCTGGACCATCCTGGGTCCAGCAGCACTTGCTGCGAAACCCTCAGTCTAGAGCATTTCAGATTGCTTGTTTTGTGGGGGTGGTACCCGCCGAGCCAGATCACCTGGCTCCCTGTCTCAGCCCCCTCCCTTTTAGTTGAATGGGTTGCTCTGTCTCCCTGGTGTTCCAGGCGCCAGTTGTAACGGCTGGCCAGATTTGTGTGAGTTTCTGTGTGCGTTTCTGTGTGCCAATTATTAGAGTGTTGTATTTAGAAGACCCATTTCACATGCAAAAATAAACATAGGCTCAAATTAAAGGGACGGAGGAAGATTTACCAAGAAAATGGAAAGCAAAAGAAAAGCAGGGGTTGCAATCATAGTCTCTGATAAAACAGACTTTAAACAAATAAATATCGAAAAGGACAAAGAAGGGCATTACATAATGGTAAATGGATCAATGCAACAAGAAAAGCTAACTATAATAAATATATATGCATCCAATACAGGAGCACCCAGATTCATAAAGCAAGTTCATAGAGACCTACAAAGAGACTTAGACTCCCATGCAATAATAGTGGGAGACGTAAACACCTCACTGTCACTATTAGACAAATTAACAACACAGAAAATTAACAAGGATATTCAGAACTTGAACTCAGCTCTGGACCAAGTGGACCTAATAGACATCTACAGAACTCTCCAACCCAAATTGACAGAATATGCATTCTTCACAGCTCTACATCACACTTATTCTAAAATTGACCAAATAATTGGAAGTAAAATCTTCCCTAGCAAATGCAAAAAAATGGAATTTATAACAAATGGTGTCTCAGACCACAGTACAATCAAATTAGAACTCAAGAAACTCACTCAAAACTGCACAACTACATGGAAACTGAACAGCTGGCTCCTGAATGACTATGGGTAAATAACAACAAGAAGGCAGAAATAAATAAGTTATTTGAAACCAGTGAGAACAAAGACACAACGTAACAGAATCTCTGGGACACAGCCAAAGCAGTGTTTATAGGGAAATCTATAGCAGTAAATGACCACAAGAGAAAAGAGAAAATATCTAAAATTGACACCCTAATATCACAATTAAAAGAATAAGAGAAGCAAGAGCAAACAAATTCAAAACCTAGCAGAAAACAAGAAATAACTAAAATAAGAGCAGAACTGAAGGAGATAGAGACATGAAAAAACCTTCAAAGGATTGATGAATCCAGGAGCTTTTTTGAAAAGGTCAACAAAACAGATAGACTGCTAGCAAGACTAATTAAGAAGAAAAGAGAGAAGAATCAAACAGACACAATTGAAAAAAGTAAAAGGGATATCACCACTGATGCCACAGAAACACAAACTATCATCAGAGAATACTACAAAGAGCTCTACACAAATAAACCAGAAAATCTAGAAGAAATGGATAAATTCCTGGACACATACACCCTCCCAAGACTAAATCAAGAAGAAATTGAATCCCTGAAGAGAACAGTAACAAGTTCTGAAAATGAGGCAGTAATTAATAGCCTACCAACTAAAAAACGTCCAGGACCAGACGGATTCACAGCCAAATTCTACCAGAGGTACAAAGAGGAACTGGTACCACTCTTCTCAAACTATTCAAAACCATAGAAAAAGAGGGACTCCTCCCTAACTCATTTTATGAGGCCAGCATCATCCTCATACCAAAACCTGAAAGACACAACAAAAAACCAAAATTTCTGGCCAATATCCCTGATGAACATCAATGTGAAAATCAGATTCACAGCTGAATTCCATCAGAGGTACAAAGTCAAGAGCTAGTACCATTCCTACTGAAACTATTCCAAAAAATTGAAAGGAGGGACTCCTCCCTAATTAATTCTATAAGGCCAGCATCATCCTGCTATCAAAACCTGGCAGAAATACAACAAAAGAAGAAAATTTCAGGTCAATATATTTAATGAACGCGGATAAAAAAGTCTTCAACAAACTACTGGCAAACCGAACCCAATAGCACATCAAAAAGCTTATCTACCACAATCAAATTGGCTTCATCCCTGGGATGCAATGCTGGTTCAACATACGCAAATCAATAAACGTAATCCATCAAGAACTAATGACAAAAACCACATGATTATCACAATAGATGCAAAAAAGGTCTTCCACAAAATTCAACACCCTATCGTGCTGAAAACTCTCAATAAACTAGGTATTGATGGAATGTATCTCACAAGAATAAGAGGTATCTATGATACACCTACAGCCAATATCATATTGAAAACGCAAAAGCTAGAAGCATTCCCTTTGAAAACCAGCACAAGACAAGGATGCCCTCTCTCACCACTGCTGTTCAACATATTATTGGAAGTTCTGGCCAGGACAATCAGAGGGAAAGAAATAAAACATATTCAAATAGGTAGAGGGGAAGCCAAATTGTTTCTATTTGCAGATGACATGATTGTATATTTAGAAAACCACAATGTCTCAGCCCAAAATCTCCTTAAACTGGTAAGCAGCTTCAGCAAAATCTTAGGATACAAAATCAATATGCAAAATTGACAAGCATTCGTATACACCAAAAATAGATAAACAGAGAGCCAAATCATGAGTGAACTCCCATTCACAACTGCTACAAAGAGAATAAATTGCCTAGGAATACAACTTACAAGGGATGTGAAGGACTGCTTCAAGGAGGACTACAAACCACTGCTCAAGGAAATAAGACAGGACACAAACAAATGAAAAAACATTTCATGCTCATGGATAGGAAGACTCAATATTGTGAAAATGGCCATACTCTCCAAAGTAATTTGTAGATTCAGTGTTGTCCCCATCAAGCTACCATTGATTTTCTTCACAGAATTAGAAAAAACTACTTTAAATTGTATATGAAATTAAAAAATAGTCCATATAGCTGACACAATCCTAAGCAAAAAGAACAACACTGGAGGCCCCATGCTACCTGAATTCAAATTATACTACAAGGCTACAGTAACAAAATCAGCATGGTACTGGTACCAAAACAGATATATAGACCAATGGAACAGAGCAGAGGCCTCAGAAATGACACCACATATCTATAGCCATCTGATCTTTGACAAACCTGACAAAAACAAGCAATGGGGAAAGGATTCCCTATTTAATGATGTCGGGAAAACTGGCCAACCATATGCAGAAAAGTGAAACTGGACCCCTTCCTTATGCTTTATAAAAAAAAATTAACTGAAGATGGATTAAAAACTTAAACATAAGGCCTAAAACCATAAAAATCCTAGAAGAAAACTTAAGCAATACCCTTCAGGACATAGGCATGGGCAAAGTCTTGCATGACTAAAACACCAGAAGTAATGGCAACAAAAGCCAAAATTGACAAATGGGACCTAATTAATCTAGAAAGCTTCTGCACAGCAAAAGAAAGTACCATCAGAGTGAACAGGCAACCACAGAATGGGATAAAATTTTGCAATCTATCCATCTGAAAAAGGGCTAATATCTAGAATCTACAAAGAACTTAAACAAATTTACAAGAAGAAAAAAATCAAAAAGTGAGCAAAAAATATGAACAGAAACTTTTCAAAAGAAGACATTTATGCAGCCAACAAACATAAGAAAAAAAGCTCATCATTACTTGTCATTAGGGAAATGCAAATCAAAACCACAATGAGATACCATCTCATGCCAGTTAGAATGGCAATCATTAAAAAGTCAAAAAAAAACAACAGATGCTGGAGAGGATGTGGAGAAATAGGAACACTTTTACACTGTTGGTGGGAGTGTAAATTAGTTCAACCATTTTGGAAGACTGTGTGGCAATTCCTTAAGGATCTAGAATCAGAAATATCATTTGACCTAGCCATCCCATTACTGGGTATGTACCCAAAGGATTATAAATCATTCTACTATAAAGGCACATGCACACATGTTTATTGTAGCACTATTAACAATAGCAAAGACTTGGAACCAACCCAAATGCCCATCAATGATAGACTGGATAAAGAAAATGTAGCACCTATACACCATGGAATACTATGCAGTCATAAAGAAGGATGAGTTTATGTCCTTTGCAGGGACATAGATGAAGCTGGAAACCATCATTGTCAGTAAACTAACACAAGAACAGAAAGCCAAATACCACATATTCTCACTCATAAGTGGGAGTTGAATAATGAGAATATATGGGCACAGGGAGGGGAATATCACACACCAGGGCCTATTGTGGGTGTGGGACTAGGGGAGGGATACTATTAGGAGAAATACATAATGTAGATGATGGGTTGATAGGTGCAGCAAACCGCCATGTCAAAACCCTGCCATGTAACAACCCTGCATGTTCTGCATGTGTATCTCAGCTCTTAAGTATAATAATAATTAAAAATAAAAAAAATAATAAAAACAAACAGAACTCCATCCCTCCTTCAACATTTCTATAGTATCTCTGCTGGTACTTCTAATCTATTTAAACATTTTGTTGAGTGCTTTACTGGTTTCTTTAACATATATGTCTTAGTTATATTAAAGTCTTTGTCTATTTATTTAAATATCTAGGGCTCTCTGTGTTTCTATTAACTCTTTCTTTTTATCTTAAATTGAGGCCATATATTCTTGCCTCTTTGCATGCATCCTAAATTGATATTATGATAGACAGTGTGTAAAAAACAAAAGAGTAAAAATAATACATATTCCAGAAAAGGGACATGGCCCATTTCCTGACACATTGCTAGGACCAGGAGGCTGAATCAAGTAAGCTGCTTTTGAGGTGGGCCTGAGCTTTGACAGAGATTTAGTTAGAGTCAATTCACCACGTGCTTCAAATATTTTGAGGGCACAATCAGAATTTTATTTTCAGTAGAGCTTTGATTCTCAACACTGGTAAGACTTTGCATATCTGTTTGTACTTACAGATCAGCTACCAACTGTCATACTGGAAGGACATATTTCTCTGAAGGCTACTCATCAGTTTTTGTGTTTTCATTTGTTTGTTTGTCTGTTCTCCTGGGGAATTATCTTTGCTTCCCTGACCTCCCCTGGGCTTTTTTTTATTGCCTTGGAAGGACTCTCTTCACTCTATCACCTTTTCCCTAGGCTTTGGATAGCCATTTCTGTGTTTGTGGTGAAGGCTCAGTGGCTTTATGGGAATTTTTCTCAGCTCTCCTGATAAGTCCCCAGCCTGTAAAAGTATGTTACATTTTATTCAGTCCCATGTACCCTAGAGAGATTTTCCTCATCTCTTGACCTGTCCCACATATGTACTTGAAATACACCAGGACAAAGGGATTTACTTAGACTCTCCAGCCTCCTCCCAGGCTTAAATGCAGTATCCTTTGTTTATCCAATGAAGGTCTGCAGGAATGCAGACTTATATTACCAGGCCCTTCCAGATGCTAATCCTTCTTGCCAGGCTTCTTGCTTACATTAAATATTGCTAAACATTGGGCTAGTTTTTTCTTAAACCATCTGTAGAGAATTCCTTTTTTTTCTGCCTGAAAGAGGTCATGGGTTTCTCCTCTCGTAGGCAAGATTCATAACTTTCTGCATCTTCTAGGATGTAGCTTTTGTGTGTGTGTCTTTGCTTAGTCTGCTCAGTTATGATAAAGCAAAACAAAAATCAAACAAAAAGATAAAAAGCCAAATAATTTTATCTTGTCTACCTTAGGTTAGAAACAACAGTAGTATGGTATTATTGTTGTTTATACACCAACTGAAAGCAGAATTGTGTGTATGGGTATTCAGTTTTCCTAAATGGTTGTTTTGTCTAGCTTTTATGAAAATATATAAAGAAATTAAAATCCAGTATTTCACCATCACAATATTCCCAACATTTCTGCTAATTTTCTTTTCTTTTTAAATTTTTAAATAAAAAAAAACATTTCCATAGGTTTTGGGGAATAGGTGATACTTGGTTACATGAGTAAGTTCTTTAGTGGTGATTTGTGAGATTTTGGTGCACCAATCTATTTTCTCTTGTTGAATATTGTAACTTTTATTTTAGTTTCAGTGTTACATGTACAGGTTTGTTTTATATAGGTGAACTTGTGACTCAGGGGTTTGGTCTACAGATTGTTTCTTCACCCAGGTATTAAGCATAGTACTTGATAGTTTTTTTCTTTTCTGAATCTCTCCCTCCACTCCACCTCTACTCTCAAGTAGGCCTTTCTTTTCTCTTTCATGTGTCATCATTATTTAGCTCGGACTTACAAGTGAGGATATGCACTATTTTGTTTTCTGTTCCTGTATTAGTTTGGTAAGGATAACAGTCTTCAGTTTCATCAATGTTCCAGCAAAAGACACAATCTCATTCTTCTTTTATGGCTGCATAGTATTCTGTAGTGTATATATACCACATTTTCTTTATCAAGTCTACTGTTGATAGGCATTGAGGTTGAGTTCATGTCTTTGCCATTCTGAATAATGCTGCAATGAACATATGCCTTTGTGTTAGAATAATTTACATTATTTTGGGTATATACTCAGTAGTGGGATTGCTGGGATTTTTATATATCAAAATTTTAAACTTTCATTTGTTGATATTTATTATAAATTTTTAGACAAGCATTAAAAACCTCAATTGAAAACAACATGAATGATAACTATATTTCAGCATTACATATGAAAAATTGGCCTCTTAATTTTTACACTAACTATTATGAGATTTTAGGAAATTCTATTCAAGATTAATTTGAAAATATCTTACATTTATTTATATTTCATTTGAAATAATTTACTATATGTATTTATTTTATTCCTTTTGTATTTTAAAAACACTAAAAAATTTGTAGAAAAACAAAACATGTTGGCTGGACGCAGTGGCTCAGGCCTGTAATCCCACCACTTTGGGAGGCCATGGCGTGTGGATCTCCTGAGGTCGGGAGATTGAGACTATCCTGGCTAACATGATGAAAGCCTGTCTCTACTAAAAATACAAAAAATTAGCCAGGCGTGCTGGCACATGCTTGTAATCTCAGCTACTCGGGAGGCTGAGGCCGGAGAATCACTTGAACCCAGGAGGCGGAGGTTGCGGTGAACTGAGATCATGCCATTGCATTCCAGCCTGTGCAAGAAAAGTCAAACTCCATCTCAAAAAACAAAGCAAAAAAAAAAAAAAAAAAAAAAAAAAAAAAAAAAAAAAAGAAAAAGAAAAAACATGCAAAGAGGAAAGGAAACGAGAGAAAGTATATAAACTAAAGATAGAAATAAAGCAAATATAATGTAGTACATGCTAAAATTTGATGAATAACATTAATATTAGATAATGTTATATAGTAATGATGAATATAGTTTAATGTTTTCTATGGTTTGTACTTTTCATTCTGTTACGTTTTTCATATCTTAAGAAATAGCCAACAGATTGAGAATAGAGCATTTGAATGGTGTCTCATTTATAACCTTTTTTCTTTCTACCCCAAATTCACTCTTCCTTGCCTACTTATGATATTGGAACATTTATCTCTCATCAGCTGGCATGATGGAAGCTTCATCTTTAGTAGGTATTCCTTTGTGGGATTTTTCTTGGCAGATTTTCAAACATTCCTGTGGGCAGCTTCTCCTACCATTCCAAAGAGTAGTTTCTCAGTGAGTTTCATTCCCAGTGGTAACTTCATATGGATGGCTTCCCCCAGCATCTCATTGGATGACTTCACAATGAGTTCTGAATTGGGACACTTCCCCATGGGTAGCTTTCCAGTGAATCTAAAGATTTAGCACTTCAGCAACTTCTCCACCATCAAGTAGACCCTCTACAAAGAAGTCTAGGCCTCAGCCCTGGATGTCATACCTCTTCCAAACATATTCTTACTTGGGTGCTCTGCAACAGCCCTAGGGGTAGTGGTTAATCCATATACCTTCTACTGCTGTATTCTTTTGAATATGCTTAGTATCTACTTTAACTAATCCAATTTCCTTTTCAAATCAATAGATAATTCCTCTCCCCAGCTAGGATCCTAAAAGATGGAAGGATTACCAAAGAAATAGGACAGGCTCTATTCGTTGTTTATTCTGGTTTATACAATCCAGAAGAAAGAAAAACATGTTAATAAACAACATTACTAGAATGCTGTGGAAAACTGGAATGGCAACATTGAACACCTGTAAGAATTAAGAGAGATATCACAAACTTAATCTGAAGATGGAGAATCTAAAATCAGTTTATACTAAGAGATATAGGCAGCAAATTTAGAGAATTATATTATTGGGAATTAAGAATCAAAGATTAGGGATTAAATACAGAGTCATTCTCAGGCACTAAGAAAAGGCAAAATTCCATTATTAGCATTACTGAAGCATTAGTCTAGTTATCAAGATATGTCAAAGCACAAGAAACAAGGGTTGGCATAATTTCCAGAACAACAGGCGATTTTAGTTTTCTATTTATACATTTATATATATTTTATTATTTTCTATGATTAACATATATTATGATATAATCAGGAAAACATGCATTTAAGAACATTTTAAACAAATGTCATGGAGTATAGATACTTAGTTATGTCTCAAAGCAAGGCAAAATTCCAGTGACTGGAACTGATATTCACAACTGTAGGGTACAACAAGCAAGAATGCCTTAATGCCCATAGTAGTGTTGATTTAGGCTACTAAAATATTTTCTTCAAAATTTAAGAATTATGACAAACTATGACAAAATCAGGATGGTACACAGAGATATCAACTTTTTCCAGAGTTGGGGTAAACAGGGAGTATGTTGTGGAAGCTAAAAAACAGCTAGATATCACAACTGAAACTTTCCTTTTGTCACTAATTCTTATAACAATCTGGTATGAATAAATTATAAATATATATATACACATATATTTTGTAATATATACACATTATATGTTTCCTGTGCATATGTTTATATGTATATGTATATACATATAAATATGTATGTTAATAAACATCTATTTTTAAATGTATGTTTCCCCAATTATATATATATGTTTGCCAAAATAGCTTCTTTATATCAGTGATGAATCCAAGAATATGAATCAAGGTTTCTTATAGTACCTAGTACTGAAGACAAAGAAACAAAAAAGACATCCATTTTCCCATCCTGCCAATTGCATTTGTTTTTCCAACTTTTGGAATATTCTTTTAGACATCCTAGATTTACTTTACTTAAGCCTTTTACTCCTAAATATTTTGAATGTACTGTATTAAAGCAGAACCATAAATATTTTATATGGCAATCCTAAATCTTTCAATTGGCAATAAATTGATTATTAATCCATTCAACAACCATTTTTCATGTATCTCTGTACGTGCTAGGACCTAGACATTGTATTAGGAAAAGAAGGCAATGATATCTACCCCTTAAGAATGTATCGTCTTCTTTCCCCATTGCTTGTTTTTGTCAGGTTTGTCAAAGTTCAGATGTTTGCAGATGTGTATTGTTATTTCTGAGGCCTCTCTTCTATGCCATTGGTCTATATATCTGTTTTGGTATCAGTACCATGCTGTTTTGATTACTGTAGCCTTGTAGGATAGTTTGATGTCAGGCAGTGTGATGCCTCCAGCTTTGTTATTTTTGCTTAAGATTGTCTTGGCTATATGGGCTCTTTCTTGGTTCCATATGAAACTTAGTTGTTTTTTTTTTTTTCTCTAATTTTGTAAAGAAAATCAATGGTAGCTTGATAGGAATAGTACTGAATCTATAAATTACTTTGGGCAGTATGGCCATTTTCATAGTATTGATTCTTCCTATCCATGAGATTGGAATGTTTTTCCATTTGTTTGTGTCCTGTCTTATTTCCTTGAGCAGTGGTTTGTAGTTCTCCTTGAAGCAGTCCTTCAGATCCCTTGTAAGTTGTATTCCTAGATATTTTATTATCTTTGTAGCAATTGTGAAAGGGAGTTTGCTCATGATTTGGCTTCCTATCTATTATTAGTGTATAGGAATGTTTGTGATTTTTGCATACTGATTTTGTATACTGAGACTTTGCTGAAGTTGCTTATCAGCTTAAGGAGTTTAGGGACTGAAACAATGGGGTTTTCTAATAAATGGTGTTGGGAAAACTAGCTAGCCATATGCAGAAAACTGAAACTGGACCCCTTCCTTAAACCTTATACAAAAATTAACTCAAGATGGATTAAAGATGTAATCATAAGTCCTAAAACCATAAAAACCGTGGAAGAAAATCTAGGCAATATCACTCAGGACATAGGCATGGGAAGAGACTTCATGACTAAAACACTAAAAGCAATTGCAACAAAAGCCAAAATTGACAAATGGAATCTAATTAAAGGGTCCTGCTCAGCAAAAGAAAGTAGCATCAGAGTGAACAGGCAACCTACAGAACGGGAGAAAATTTTTTCAATCTGTTCATCTGAAAAAGGACCAATATACAGAGTATACAAGGAACTTAAAGAAATTTATAAGAAATAAAACAACTCCATCAAAAAGTGGGTGAAGGATATGAACAAACACTTTTTAAAAGAAGACATTTATGTGGCCAAGAAATACATGATAAAAAGCTCATAATCTTTGGTCATTACAGAAATGCAAATCAAAACCACAATGAGATACCATCTCAAAAATTTTTTCAATCTGTTCATCTGAAAAAGGACCAATATACAGAGTATCCAAGGAACTTAAAGAAATTTATAAGAAATAAAACAACTCCATCAAAAAGTGGGTGAAGGATATGAACAAACACTTTTTAAAAGAAGACATTTATGTGGCCAAGAAATACATGATAAAAAGCTCATAATCTTTGGTCATTACAGAAATGCAAATCAAAACCACAATGAGATACCATCTCATGCCAGTTAGAATGGTCATCATTAAAAAGTCAAAAAACAACAGATGCTGGAGAGGATGTGGAGAAATAGGAATGCTTTTACACTATTGGTGGGAATGTAAATTAGTTCCACCATTGTGGAAGACCGTGTGGCAATACCTCAAGGACCTAGAAATAGAGAGACAATTTGACCCAGCAATCCCATTACTAGGTATATACCCGAAGGATTATAAATCATTCTACTATAAAGCCACATGCACACATATGTTTACTGCAGCACTTTCCCAATAGCAAAGACTTGGAACCAACCCAAACACCCATCAATGATAGACTGGATAAAGAAAATGTGGCACATATACACCACGGAATACTATATAGCCATAAAAAAGAATGAGTTTATGTCCTTTTCAGGGACATAGATGAAGCTGGAAACCATCATTCTCAGCAAACTAATACAAGAACAGAAAACCAAACACCACATGTTCTCACTAATAAGTGGGAGTTGAACAATGAGAATATATGGGCACAGGGAAGGGAATATCATACTCTGGTGTCTATTGAGGGGTGAGGGGTAAGGGGAGCGATAACATTAGGAGAAATATCTAAATTAGATGGTCAGATGATAGGTGCAGCAAACCACCATGGCACATGTATACTTATGTAACAAACCTGTATGTTCTGCACATATATCTCATAACTTAAAATATAATAAAAAAGAAATAATAAAAAAGGATGTATGGTCTTTTGGATATTGGTTCTCAAACATGGAATTTAATCCAGACTTTAAAACTATCCTAAGATTTAATTCATAATCTATAAAATCATCTAACAGAATTCATTAAATGAGCAATAGGCATTAGAATTTACTTTCTATAGTTAAACTCATTAGCTCTTTTGCAGATGTTTCTGTATCCCAATGTTTGGATATGTGAGAAAATTGCCAGGATTCTATTTGCCTTTAGAGTTGAAGCCCTTAGTGTTTGTGAAGCCACAACCTGTCTTATTAAAATTCAAATGAGTCTTCCATAATAAATATATATTTTCTCAGTAAGTTCAACTCTCTACAGAACAATTTTTAAATGGTCATTTTTTTTTTTTTACTAAAACTAAAATAAATCTTTTACTCCTATCATTATATTTGACAAAGAAGAATACAAATGAGAAGAAATTAGGCATTTTGGGAAATTCTTTTAGGAGAACTCAATCCGATCTTTACATGAATATCTTGCTCCAGAAAACAGCAAGATATTCTGTTGTATCAGAGTTCCCTGAACAGATAATAATCTAAATCAACTTACAAACTTAGGAAATGCCTTGGAAATTGAGAAAATGGGAGATTATATTAATCCATTTTTTCACCCAACTGAATGGTTTGTTGACTGCATTGACCACATTGGCTGTTTGCTTTTCATTTTAAAAACAAAGATAACAAATTACATAAAAAGTAACTTACAAGGGAACAAAACCATTAAAATTAAAAGACTTAGCAATGCATTTAAAATATATATCAATAACTAGCTTCAACATGGGATATATAAAAATTATCCTAATTAAATCCTGAATGAACCAATCATTAAATCAGTCAAGCTTTCTTGTACCTGGTTTATTGAATGTGGATAATAAAAGGGTATGTATATGTACTATTTTCGTTTTCTCTTAAGGCAAATGTAATAACAGCCACATTTTATTCATACTCCCTATTTAGTCACGGTTTTGAAGCCATATATTAAGCTAGAAAAGATACCATGTGAATATCTTTGAAAGGCCTCTGAAGGTAGTGTATCATTCTAGTTACTTTGTCTCAGAGCATTGATACTTTCACTGGTCGGAATCCAGCCCAGTAAAATAGATCTTAAAGTAATTCTCTCTAAAACCTTGATATTTTAAATGTGATCTGAGGATCAGCAGCATTGTTATCACCTACAAACCTCTTAGAAATGCAAAATTTCAGGCCCTTCCCATACCTTCTTGACTATAACCTGTATTTTTGCAAAATCCCTGGGTTTTATGTATGCACATTAATTTTATAGTATGGATTTCCCTTCTTATCCCATACTCCCTCAAAAAATAGTTTTCTTTTGACAGATATAACTACCAGGCATAAATTACAGAGCACACACTAGACTATAAAGGCATGCTAAGTAATTTGACTCTAAATGCACAGCCCTAAATCTATAGAAAGATTGAACTATGTGCCCCCAAATGAGATTTAGTCTTTTGATTGTAGTGGATGTACATAATTATTAACAGCTTCCAAAGTTCTACTATCTTTTTCAACTGATTATCTTCAAATGCAACTGAGTAATTGTTTATTTGGAATTTTAGCATTGGCAATCTAATCCTCTACTACTTTGAAAGGAATGCAATATCATAGGAATGATGAGAAATAAGTTTTTGTAACAGAAAAATATAAATTGTGAGAGTCAGGAGACATGGATTCTGGTTCTGGAACTTCAACTAACAGTTTAAGGGTAAGACATACCTTATATTTGATTTTGTGTTTCTTATGCTAAGATCTGCCACTGAAACTTAGCAGGCATATGATTACATTTTTCTTAAAGAAATTAAATAATGAATCGATCTTCAAAGTCAATCTTAAGCATTTCACTTTATCTCTCTGGATTTAAAGTTTTATTAAATGTTTACTAAGAGAGTTAAGACTTCTTTCAGGATTCTGTGAATTCTGCTATTGTTTCATACAGTGATACTTGGGGGAAATTGTAATTTCATCAATTTGTTTTTTAAAAAGTCTACCTCTAAGTAATATATACATAGCCAGCTGAAAACTATAAACATTTTGCTATTTAAAAATAATGTAGTTTTTTATTTTGTTTTACCGATATTCTCATGTGGTTTATTTTTTAGGTTCTTCGATTCTGTGTAGATACAGGCATAACTAAGAGGTACGCTACAAGTGAATGACAACTAAGACCTTTAATCTACTGAGTGTTTTGTTACTGTTTATTACTGATGTTGGTAGTGAAAAGGCAGATGGTTATTGAAAAGAATCCAAGTTTAGAGGAGCTTGGGTTTATCATCAACGACCTCTTCAAGAAATCACAGAAGCAAGTGCTAACAGATTTGCTATTACCTGAGCTTATGCATTTAACAGGACATTGGTGAGATTCTATGTACATACATTCAATTTCTGCTAGTTCTATCAAATGGCAGTAAAGTAGTTAATGTAAGTTTCACGCAGAGCAGCGAAAGCTATTTTTCTGCTCTCCTTTCTGTGGTTTTGGCCTCCAGTGAAATGCTGCATTTAGGCTGTAGCATCACGTTTCAAAAAAGACATAGACACAATAGAGAGAGTTCAGAGGAGAGCCACAAAGATGATAAAGGGCTTAGAAAATAAGACCTATGTGGAAAGGTTAAGGCAAGTGGGTATGTTCTGTCTGGAGAAAAGAAGACTGGGGAGAGACATAACTGTCTGCAAATTCGTTAAGGTATGTTATAAAGAGCAGAGGGACCAATTCTCATTAGTCAACGAGGACAGAACAAGAAGTAATAGGCTTCAATTCCAGAAGGGAAAATTCAGTTAAATATAAGGACTAATTTTGTAACAATATGAACAGTTGGGAATGGCACTAGCTGCCAGGGAATACTGTGGATTTGTCGTCATTGGAGAGATTCAAGGCTGAATCCCCATATCCATCGATCAGGAATGACTTAGCAATAATAAAATCAATCCTGCTGTGATTCACAGGGATAGATTAGTGCCCCAGCATAGGTCCTTCCAACCCAAATGATTATATGATTAAGATACCTGTACTCAGGGGGAATTGATCTGTGTGTAAGGGAGGGAAGAGAAACTCTTTACAAGCCACAGGTGTAAATCTGAAAATTAAGTAATCCAGAATGTTTAGCTAAGGGAGAGGCTGAATCTGCTTAGAAGATATGTAGGGATACTGAATTAAAAAGCTCAGCCTTTTTCTAAAATATTAATCTGACTTTTGTCAATATTTCAAATAAAAAATTGAGACCATTACTATTATTAATTTTCCTTATAGTGTTCATCTTGATTGCTACAAAAATATTTAATTTATTAATAAAAAAAAGCAGGACAGAATGTTCTCAAGGCCGGAAAAATAAAAACTAAGAGGAAGATACTTTTAGAAAGATAATTTTCTCATGTCAGATTCAGGGTCTTCCCTTTCATGTAAAAATGTGTTTAAATGATATTTTTACTTCAGACTTTCCCAAGGGTTTCACTTGATGGGCATGAGACTCTAATTAACACCCAAGACCCACATAATTCAATCACACTGTGGGTCAAAATTACCAATTCAGTTTTTTAATCTTAAAATTGATTTCTATGTCTGTGATGCCCAGGGTGAATTTCAGCATTATCCAAAGCATTCTATTTTTCCATGCTCTCTGCCTATCATACTGGCACTTGCCAACACTACAGTAGTTATTTTTGAATTTTTGAAAAGGCAGTGTTTAATTTTTTAGTTTACTTTTCCCCTTTCTACCTTTTAAGTTTACCTTTAAGAAAAAAAAATCACTGCCTTTTATTCCCCTGAGTAGGCTGTGTTATTACTACCCTCCACATCATCAGGGTTACAGCACTTACAGTAGTAGATCATCCCTGTGCTGTCATGGTGATGATGTATGATGGAAAAAGCCATCCATCTGAAAATGCAAGGCACAAAGGCTGAAGCAATAATGAGGTAGACCAGCACAAAGCCAGCATGTACAGCAGTTGGCATTTACCCCCCCAAATAAAAGTGGACTACCCTGTAAACTGAAAATCTTTAGATAGGAAAACTCTTGAAGATGATTTTCTTTTTTTCTTTTTTTCTTTTTTTCTTTTTCTGTGCTTAGAAGCCTTTTATGTCTCCAAAATATTAAAAAATAATGAGTTTCTGAATTAAAAACATTTCAAAGATGCTCACTTCTATTTCTCTTTTATTTTTTCCCCCTGTCTCTCATGTATATTTTTCTCTTGTTATTCCCATTGCCACCACCCTAAACTTGCCCTTTGAGTATCATTCTCCTGGACAACTGAAGTAATCTTGATTTCTTTACTTACTCTGTTCTCTTTCTGCTCTAATTCTCTTTTCATAACTAGCTAGGCTAATCCTAGTAAATGCTACTTTCATTATATCACTCTTCTAATCAGAGATTTTGTAATTTCCCCCATTATCTATCAAATACAGTTCAATTCCATAGCTTTGCATTCAAAGCTCTCAAAAATTTAGCTTTAGCTTATTTTTCCAGCTGTAAAGAGCCCTGTGTTTTTATTTGTACTCTACATTGCCAAATAAGAATACTGGTCTTTCAGAATATGATTTGAACTTTCTGTATCTTTGTTATTTGCTGGACCTTCTGACTGAGATGCAAAATAAATGGGCAAGCTTTATTCTAAAACATACCTGAATTCAAATGCACTTCCTATCACCTAATACAAGTTTGCTTTATCTCTCTGGCCCTTAACTTTTTTAATAGTAAAAATGGGTATAACAATCACATTTCAAACAATTTTTGTGAGACATGAATGGTGAGATGCATACAAAACTCAGCATAGAGCCAGGGGCATGCTGACAGTCAACAGTCAACAAAGCCAGCTCCTCTTATATGGTTTGACATTATTATTAATTTTTCAATGTTTTCTTTAATGGTGATTTTGATACCACCCACTCAGTGAGGCTTTGCTAGTTCATTTTTCTTTTCTATTGAGCTTATCTTCTTGTGCTCTAGTATAGCATTTTAATATTGCATCTGTTACATCCTGTCATCTTTTATATTTTACATATAGGAAACATAAGTCTTCCCAAAACGTCTTAGGGGTAGAAACTGTCTTTTGTCCATGTCTATAGCCAACTAGAAATAATCAACACATGGTAGGTACTCGGCACATTTTCAATAAATCAGTGTTTTAATGTGTTTCCTTTTTGCCCAGTGCCAAGCCTAAAAGGGTTTTGGATTACTTAGAATAATACCAAACCTTGATGGAATAAAAGTTCAAGCACATTTTCGTAAGCAGGACAGATTAATGCAATTTGAGCCATTTGTTACACTCTCAGGACAAAAGTAAAGTTAAAGCTAGTTTTGTGGTTAGATTCATTTTCTACCTCCATTACTTAAATATTCTTTAATGAAAAATAAATGCTGAAATCTTAAAGCCTACTGTGCATCCTAATTTAAGTGACTGTATTTCTTTAAGCTACTCAATACTATTTTCAAATCTTAGTAACTGGTATTCTGGCAAACTTGTACTTATTTCAAAAGGTTTTAGCCCTCTAATTTCAATCCCTTTTGCTGTAAGAAATATGTCTACAACTTTACCAGTTGAAAAGTGTATCATTTTCTAGGTCCCCTCAAGTACTTTGTATAAATAGACCCATTCAAAAACATAACAAAGTTAGCATCTAAATTTTCTTTTCTGTTTCAAGTTCAATCCTAGCATGAGCAGAAGTAAAATACAAATAGAATCTAAAAGGACAATAGTTTTTACTTGGAGTCAATGGATGAATAGTATATTACTTTTGCTTCTAAGATCATCAACTGGTCTTTAACTCAAAGATTAACTTTTTTAAATTTCCTTTTGGATTACTAATAACTCAGTGTAATTGTTGCATGGTGCTACCTGCCCACCGTTTTCTTCCCTCATCACTTTCTCCCTTCCTTTCTGTGCCGCAGCGTCTCTGATCTCTTTGGGTGCCTGCTAGCCTTCTTCATCTTTGCATGTACTATTTTCTCATACCCTGACTGCTCCTCCCATTTTGGGGACTTGGATACTTATTTTTTGTGGTTTGGTCTGAATATTCCTTCCTTAGAAAAGCCTGTATATTACACCCCATCCCACTGATCAGTTTAGACCAGTCTCCACTGGCATCAAAAACATCTTGTACTTCTCCTTTATGGTATGCATAGTAATGTAATAAAAATCTGTACATTTGCTTAAAATATATTTTGTTCCTTAGAATGTAAGCTCAATAAGTGAAGGAAATACATTGACTCTACTCACCTCTGTGTCTCTAAGGCCTATAATATAAAAGTTCTTCAATAAAAATCTCCTGAATGAATGGAAAAAGCATATTACTAAACCAGCCATTTTCCAGTGAAAAATCAGGTAAAGGGACATCCATGCCTCCATCATTATCTGCTTAAAAAACAACCCCAAAAGTCTCTTCTTTCAGAAAAGACAACCTCAAAATCTTATTGAGATTCATATTTACTATGCTAAAATAAAAAAAAGAGAAATTAATTTAAAGGAAAAATATCTTCCTTAAAAAAATTTTTTAAATACTTTGCTTGCAGAGATTTAAAATGGAGAAATGAGTCATTACATAAGTGTTCCTAAACATTCTGTAAGTAATTTAATATTATGTTTGAGCCAGGTAATACAGTAAAAACAGATAATTTTCCTTACTTATGAGAGACATTTCTGTCTGCCAAGGTCTTCCTGGCTGGTAAGTTTTAAATAGCTTGATCTTCCCAGGAAAATGATGTAAGAGTTATTTAAACTCAAATTCAATCAATTTGAGAGACCTGTTTAGCAGTTGTAAATTTCACCATATATATAAAATTTTATCCCTTCCAGTTACCAGAAAAATTGTGATCTGACGTCTAGGCTTCATATACCCAAATAATACAACCTAGCTATGTGCTTTAGCTGTCTGAATCTAACTACTCTTATTCATCCCATGTTAGGGAGTCTTGGGAGCTTCGTACCAGATAACCAGTGGAGCTGTGCATGTCTGTATGGACATTATTCCAACAGCCACATGATAAAATGTTCTACTTGGCCTATTTGAAGTAAACATTTTTAGTGTAGTCAATAAAAAGTATTTGCTCAGGACACATCCAGTGACTGAATCATTAAATTTACTGAATAGAAAGCATTATCTGTAACTAAATTCTATCTAAATTATGTATGTGTTTACTGTCATCTTTCCTGGCACCCTCTCAGAGAGCCACTTCCACTGTTTTTGGACAGAGATGGTTATTGGTGAATAATGGCAAGTTGGAGTTGACAAACGTTCTTTAGTTAGAGACAGACAGGGCTCTGGGTAAGTCTTCCTGTCTTGATTAGTTTTATACTTTTCTCTCCTGTAACACTCTCTCTCTCAATCTCTCCCTCTCTCCCTCTCTCTCTCTCTCTCTCTCTGTGTGTGTGTGTGTGTGTGTGTGTGTGTGTGTGTGTGTGTATGAGATGCAGTTCATGTGTAGTGGCAAGAACATGTGTTCTGGAATCAGAGTGCCATGGTTTGATTTTAGGTCTCCTTTTTCCAAGGGGCTTGGCATTGGGAAGAGTGCCACTATGTACTTTGTTTTCCTTATTTGATCACTATTTGTATCCACTTATAGAACTAAATAATCTGTTTGGAGTCCTTAACATAATGCCTTGCATATATTAAGTCCTAAGGATTAGCAACGATCAGTGCACATGGTATGAATTCTGAATTTTTGTCCCAGTCACTAATTACTCATACAACTAATCTCTCTTTTTACCACATTATTTACTTTACACACACACACATGTGTGCATATATATTTATATATTTTACACACACACATATATGCATACATATGCACACATACATGTGTGTAAAATAATTTATATTTATATAAATTATTCTACAATGTATCTGTCCAGTTATTCACTTTTAAATCCGTAAGTTCAGTTGTACTCTGTCCAGGCACTGCTGCTGCTTTTCTTCATATCACTGTCTTCCAGGCTTCTCTCTTTCCATTTGGTTTATCTATTGCAATGTCATATATAGGTTCACTGTACTCATTACCACTTGTTCCTTCTCTGCCATTTCTCAACCAAGGCTGTGTGCTCCACAGCCATCTATGGACCTTCAGCAGCCCATCCCCCAAAAGCTGCTATCTTGTCTCTTCTGGGCTCTGATACGTAAATGTACCACCTTTAAATCTTATCTATTTCTCTGTCAAATATGGGAAGAACTAATTATTTCTTAAAGAAAATCCCACAGTTCTGATATGCTGCAGGAAAGGTAATTACTCTTTGCAATGTACATGTATGTAATTTCTGTTCTGAAAGCATTTCAGCATGTCTATAAGGCAGAGTCAAAGAACATCAGTCTTAGTATTGTTTAAGACACCAGAGAGGTATTTTCACTTTGAAATTTTGCATTATAAACTATACATTTGTTAAATATGCAGAGTCCACATAGCTACAATCTACCTATCCTCTCAATTATCCCAAAGATTTGAAGACCTACATCATAGGGGTTGTATGATGACTGAGTTAACACATAAATGGTAATTTTTACAGAGCCTGAAAGAGAGAAACCATTCATAGCACATTGTTATTATCAGTAGTAGGGAGTGGTGGATTTGGTGATGTTGGTGTTGCTCATAGTGGTGGTAGCGGTGATGATTTTTTTGTTATTAAAATAAGAAAATCAAGGAAACATTTTTTGAATAGATATTCATTAGATAAGTATACATATCTCCACTCACAGCATCTCACTCAATCCAGGTGCCATTGTGACATAAAAAAGAAAATGAAAGCCATGTTAGTTGATATTTACGTACTAACTAGTAAACCTATTTTCCTAAGAGTTATTTCCATACGAACCTGTAGATTCTGGAGACTTATGGAAAATTTTAAACAGTTATGAAATAGACATGACCTCAGTAGTACTCTTTTAATGTTGCTTACCAATCATAGTTTTACTGTGGAAATCAGAAGTGATGTAAAGAATATTGAAACTGAAGAAGTACAAGCAAGATTTGAGTATAAACTACCATATCCTAATTGAGTTACATTTTAATTTCCTTTTCATTGTGTTCCTAGATCAGCAGGTCCTGCTTATTCATTTCTTAGTGTTACATTTTACTTCATTCATTAGCTGCACTTCTTGAAGATTTTGTTCATTGATAAAAACATTTCCGATAGTGTTAAGAGGGAATATTCCTTTCCTCAAAATCTGTACTTGACACTGAGTAAGCCTAATTAATTTTTGTATCATAGGAAATAATATCATTTGATAAGATATATAGTACACACTTTCAAATAACTCATTTTCCTCCTAGATTACCAGGAAGTGAGAAATTGAAATTTTGTAGTAGACATATATATTAGACACTAGTTCAGCCCGATTAATTCATATCTCCACCACAGTACATTATGTTACCCATCTAGAACTTCTCTCAGAAACAAACAAAAGTTAAATTATTAGTGTTTTAGACATGTAAAGGAATTTCAGTTGGAACTGATGAAGTGACTTTCACTGTGAATAATCCAACCCCATTTAATAAGAGCCATATATAAATAATATTTATTTATATATATATATTTAAAATGTATTTAAAATTATATTGGTAAAGGTGCAAAATATAAAACTCATTTAGTTTTGCCTTAGACACATCAACTCTAAAATGAGTAATAACTAAATTAACTTTTATCCTGATGTACGCAGTCTGTGGAGTGATTAACAATGTACTAAACATCAACAATTACTCTCATATTGAGAACTCATGTTTGCAGATATTGTAGAGGGACGGGAAAGGAGCCTACTATGCTGTCTTATTCTCTTACCAAGCCACATAATTCAATTGCTGCTGGAGAAACCATACCAAGGCATAAAAATCTGCCTTACACATTCTGATGCAAACCCAGCTAAAAGTTCCCGAATGAATGGTTCTGAAAGGTAACAGATTCCCCAAACAACAATGTAGGAATGCAATCATAGCTATACCAACATTTGGTGAAATTTCCTAAAACTACAAACTGATGGACATGATAAAAGCTAAATCTCTCAATAATTACATCGGGGAAATGACTGCACAAACATAGCTGAATGCTTGCAAACAACAAAGTATGTGTATTTATGATTTTACTCCCTTTGACCCTAGGAAATTTGTATGAAATTCACAAAATATCATAAAATATAACACAAAATAATAGAATGCACTTTCTTTAGGATAAATGTTTGCTCCCCCACTTCTTGAAGAAAATTATCAATATTTTGAGGAAAAAATTCAGAGTAAAATGAAATTACAATGTTGCTCAAGTACCTCCAATAAATTAACAAAGAACTGAACCAATGAAGCAGATATCCTTAGCTGATGAAAACATTTATTACATTCATCATTTAGTCTCACAGACTTAAATAACTATTAAAATGTTTAAATATCTGAAAACAGAATTTACAGTTGGAGATTGATTTAAATATTTGTTAGGTTTGTTAAATAAGTAAATAAATACAAAGAACAGAAAGAACAGACCAAAGAATAAAATAAAGAGAGAAATAATTCTAAAACAAAAGAAGGGACAACTGGAAAAGAAAACAAGAAAAAAAAAGTTATTAACATTAAAAGGAGAGTTTAAAATGTGTCTTTCACTGGGACATAAAGCACAAGATAACAAATTTATTTATTTTGACTTACAGTTTAGGTTCAGATGTATATATGCAGGCTTGTTATATAGGTAAATTGTGTTTCATAGGTGTTTGTTGTGCAGATTATTCTGTAATGCAGGTAATCAGCGTAGTACCCAACAGGTTGTTTTTTGATCCTCAAACTCCTCCCACCCTCCACCCTCAGGTAAGCCTGTGTGTCGATTGTTCCCTTCTTTATGTCCATCTGTATTCAATGTTTAGTTCCCACTTATAACTGAGAGCATGCACTATTTGGTTTTCTGTTCCTGCATTAATTCGCATAGGATAAAGACCTTTAGCTCCATTCATGTCACTACAAAGGACATGAACTCATTCTATTTTTATGACTTCATAGTATTCCATGATGAACATGTACCGTATTTTCTTTATACAATTTACAATTGATGGCCATTTAATTTGATTCCATATCTTGGCTGTTGTGAATGACAGAGGAATGAACATAGGTGTGCATGTGTCTTTATGGTAGAATGGTTCATATTTCTTTGGGTAAAATCCTGTTAATGGAATTGCTGGATTGAATGCTAGTTCTGTTTTATGTTCTTTGAGAAATTGCCAAACTGCTTTCCACAGTGACTGAACTAATTTACAGTCCTACCAACAGTGTATAAGCATTTCCTTTTCTCTGCAACCTCACCAGCAACTGTTTTTTTTTTTTTGACTTTTTAGTAATAGTCATTCTGACTGGTATGATGTGATATCTCATTGAAGGTTTGATTTGCATTTTTCTTGGATGGTTAGTAATGTTGATAATTTTTTCATCTTCTTGTTGGCTTCAGCATATATTCTTCTGAAAAGTGTCTGTGGATGTTCTTGGCCCTGTTGTT